>JAJOOS010023994.1:0-14310 GCA_029582725.1 Solanum chiquidenum
ACATAATCTAATTTTAATTTCCTTTAATATTTAGTCATGTAACTAATACTTATTAAACTTATTTTAGCATGATTTAGTACTTTTAAATTATGATCATTTTCATTATGACTTGTTAATTTGCAATATTTGTCTTACGCGATTTCATTATTATTATTATTTTGTTGGATATTTTAGTGTCATTACTCATATCATATTTTGTGTTATTTTCTTAAGAAACACCGTAGATAGTTGTATTTTGGTAGGACTAAAGAAATATTTGAAGTACAAGTAAATTATATATTTGTATGAATACTTTACCGGTTTAACCCGAAAAAACTCAAAAATTTGAAAAAATCCGAGGTTGAACCGAGTTTTATTGGTTTGGTTTGGTTTATAGATTTAAAAATCCGACACAAATGATTTGGTTTGATATTTGAAAAACATGAACCAACCTGGTCATGTACACCACTAGTTGTCAAGAAGAGTCCGACCAGTGCTTGATCTCATCTTTATAAATATTTCCTGAATATGTGACTTTTCGAGATGTTTTTTCAAGTGAATATAATACAATTTATTGAGTAGAAGATTCTAACTAGGATTGAACACGTCTTATAGAGTTTCAACTGAAATTGAACTTTGAACACACACTACACCAAAAGTATCTTTAGCGTCAATTAATTAACGGCAATAGCTTAATTAATTATTGCTAAATATTTTTATTTAGAGGCAATTAATACTCTTTGTAAATGTCCCTAAAGCCTACAGCAACATTAGATTCAATGACAATTAACTAATGTCGGTAAAAGTTTTAACACTCTTTGTTAATGTGCATATTTATTGGCTCTAAAAATTATTTTTGTTGTAGTGACGTGTTGTAGACTCCCATAAAATTTTGATGTCTACAAATGTCCCCTACTTCAAGGCTTGTCAGAGTTTAGACTTGATGAAACTCAAAGACGAGACTTGATATATGTAACGATTTGTTTCCGTCATTAAAGAAAAGCCAACAGGGAAAAAGTTTGGGCCTGAAAAGTTTTTCGTAGTAACTTGGAATTTCCTAGCCTAGTCCAGAATTGGATGAAATCGGAGTCATGTGAGTCTAGGGAAATCTGGTAACAATTAGAAGATCTAATAATGAATTTGATCGCATGAATGGATAGCTAAGACGTTAAGGAAATCGTATGACTTTACGGAATTGAATTTGGGCGAGTAGAACACCCAAAATTGATCTTAGCGTGAACGGGTAGTTTCTGAGTGCCATGGGATGAAGGTGTGTTGTGAAATGAGGGTTTGAAACTCTTAAATTGACTCAGTGGTTCCGTGCAAGCCTCCAGGGCGGGATTATTTCCGTCAGGGCGGGGACGTTGTGGCGGGATAGGGGCTGCCATAGCAGGCCAGTCGCGAATTAAGTCGGAAATAAACTCCAAAATCGTTATTTTCTGCAAGTTTCATTCTTGAGAGCTAGGAGACGACCCCAGGTGTGTTCTTGATGGTTTTTCACCATTGTTGAGGCCAAAGGTAAGGTTTTAACTCCCCGAATCTATTTTTCGATCCGTAGAATGTAAATTCATGGGTAATTATTGTTGGGGGAGGGTTCTGGATATTTTGAATCATTAACTAGTGTGACTTGTAATATTTTTTATTTAGTTTCTAAATATGTAAATTTATCTCAAAAAGATTAAAGATTCTCTGTCTGTCAAATTCACACCAAATATTAGTTAGTTTAATCATCATACTCCGAATCAAGCCAAGCAAATTAATTAGTTAATGAAATGTACTTTGCCTAGAATTTATCTAATATTGAATATTCTTACAAAAAAAATACAACGGATATTATTAGTTAATGAGACGGTTAAAAGAGGGCACAATAAAATGTAGGGATAGTTTCAAATCTATACAATAAATAATTAGTTTACAACAAATATAATCATATTTTTATTTACATAAAAAAAATAGCCAAAAGTCCTAAAGAGTATACATTGACTATCAATATATATGGCTTACCTATACATAAGATATACACTGACTATACAATGTGATACGCTCAAAAAGTTAAATATAGATTAATTATAAATGAAGTATATGTTGGCTATACATGAAGTATTACACTTCCTATTCAATCTCGACCAACTCTAAATTGCCTCTAAACAATTCTAATTTTTTATGATCAAAGTAAATATTCTTTGACAGTCCAAATAAAAACTAAAACAAATAAATTAAAAGGCAGGATGTAATAAATAATCTACACACAAAAGCTCTAATTTTCTACACGAAAATTAATTTGTACTAATATTTATCAAGTATTGTTTATGTTTCAAAACTTTGTACATATATTTTAGGAAAAATGCATAAATTCACTCTTAAACTTGTCCTAAAAAATCACTTACACTTAAACTATCACGATGATCTATTGCACGCATTTACTATTAAAAGTGAATTCAATAACACCCTAAGACATACAACACCACTCTCACGCTGGGAGATGTATTACACTCGCACCACATCAATGTCATATCAGATGCCAAGTCAGATTTAGAAAATACAATACTCCATGTCATCCAATTACTTCTTCTTCACTGAACACCACCATCGAACCCCTATTGCCATTGTCAGTACCAAATTCATATATTTCAACATCAAAAATCAAAATAATCGTCAATTTCACCACCTACAATCAAATCTACTATCGAAATCCATACCATCACCATCGTCTCCACAACAATTGTAAAGAACCACCATAACAATCAACACTCATCACCAAAATTACATTATCACAATATAAACGTACAAACTCACCATCAAATATCACCACTACTATTATCAATATCGATTTCTTCTTCTTCACCACCTTCAATTTCCCTTTTTGCCACCCTCCACGCACCACCAACAAACCCACCACTATATCTTTTAAAATTTAACAATCAATTTTACCAACCACCAACAAAGCTGTCATCGCCACCAATTTTCAACCTTTCTTCTATCGCTTTCTTCATTGATTTTTTGCAAGGTGAGAGATCTCTTTATTAGAGTGAAGTAAAAGAGAGACCGGATATGATGGATGTGGTGAAACCGCTAAGAATAAAAATAGAATTTATGAAGAAATTAAGTTGATTTTTTTGACAAGGTGAGAGATCTCTTTATTAGAGTGAAATAAAAGAGAGACCGGATATGATGGATGTGGTGAAACCAGTAAGAATAAAAATAGAAATTATGAAGAAATTAAGTTATAGAGAATTGAGAGGAGGAGGAGGAGGAGGAGGGTGGCGTGTGAAGAAAAAGAGACGTTGGCCGGCTGGATTGTAAGAAGGGTTTTGATTTTGATTATTTTTTTTAACTTTAATTTTTATCTAATGCACATAATATTATTTTTTCACGTCAATTTTAGAGAGTAAATAAATTCACTTTTACATAGTAAAGATATACTATAGATCGCTATGTTAGTTTAAGCATGTATATAATATTTTTAGATAAATTCAAGAAGGAATCCATGCACTTTCTCTATATTTTATATGACAGTCGTATTTAAATTAACATAATACTTTTCGTTGTGAAATTGTTACCCTAATGATCCCCTGGTCGATCATACTAGGAAAGAGTGCTACTAATTTTCTAATTAATACTCATTCGTCGCAAAATAAGTGTTATTTTAGTAAATAAAAAATAATAATATGTGTCATTTTAAAAATTTATGACAAATATTAATATGTTTTTCCAATTATACCCTTGTATTGAAGAACATCGTGCTCTATTTTCAAAAAAATAATAATAGAGAAACTTAGTAAACTATACTCCTTAGTCCCTCGGTTTCATTTTACTGGCCCCTATGCCGAAAATAAATGTTCATTTTATTTGTCCATTTTAACAAATCAAGATAATTTTATTTTAAAAAAATTAATATTAACCATAGTATTAAATGACTACATAAAATAGTAATAGTCAAATTTAAAGTTCTAAAACAACACTAAAATTAATTTAATAAAATATACCTCTAATTAAGATTTTCTAAAAAGGATGTATATCAATAAGGGAGCAAATAATATAAAACAAAAGGAGTAATTAATTTTTTAATGAATGTGCAATAAGCTAAAATAACACTTATTTTCGAACAAGAAAGTATCGACTTGTATCAAATCACTGATGAATAGTCTTTACCTATTCGTTTTCCTTCAAGTTTTAGTCACCTCGATCTGCTAAATGTAAGAAGTAATATCGAGACAATTGCAAAGGAAACATTTTTTCTTCAAGTAAGAATTTTGTAAAAAATATCAGCTAATTAATTTTTAGAATTCATAAATACTAATAAAAAATTAACATTTTCAACATGATCTCTAATAAAATAATATATGATATTAATATGCTTTATCTTAGAATGATGCACAATATATTTAGATAGGCTATGGCACTAGTATTATCACAATATGTGTAGAATGATGATCTCTAATTTTATTGTTGTCATCCCTATTTCATCCAATAAGTTCTGGCGATGGTCATTCTCTTTCCTCAGTTAGCTCATCAAGTCCAAGCAAGTTCTATATGACTTGGGGTTGCTATAGGAAAATTTTAAACGCTGAAAAGATCGCTTATGCAATGTGCAAATATTTTGTGTATTTCACATGGATACACTGTAACAAATAAAGGATTTTGTGGCAATAATATAATTGTCGATATATTCTACTTAGTAATAATGATATAATATGACCAACACTCTATATAAATGTCACTAAAAGTTTTAGTGACTCTGAATACAAGAGTATTAATTTAGTTGCGATAATAAATATTACCGCTAATGTCTGTTACGCATAAAAATATATATAGTTCATAGAAACTAAACTGAATTTTTAGACTTTATTGGTAGTTATCAGCAGCAAGCAATCAATGGCCATGGAGGGACTTCTCATTCTCTTCTGTTAAAACATTAGTCTCATTCATGAGCCTGCAACAAGGAAAGTAAAAAAAAATCAAATATACATATTTATTGCAATTTGTATTAAAAAAATAATTATGTTGTCAACAATGAGTCAAAAGATTAAGTACCCCTAGATTTGAATTATTTATATTGTCAAATCACTAAATTAAAATACAACTAAAATATCCAAGTAAACAAATTAGTAAATAATATAACCTTTGAATATTTTTAACAAATACACATTTAAGTGATGAAAAATATTTTTTGATGTCTGGTTGATGATGAGTAAATAATAAAAAGATTAAAAATTATATTAGCAAATTGGAAAGTGTTTTGACTAAACTTTTAGTAACAAGGATTAATAATAAGTCATTTTTTATATTATAGTCATTTTTGATAAGTCAAAATATAAGTCAAGTAGATAAAAAAGACAAAAAAAGTCAAGTAGATAGAAAGTTCACTTGTATTGATTGATTATGTAAGCAAGTTAAGAAAAATAAAGAAGAATCATTTCCTTTACTTGTCTTAAAAAAATTGAATGATTAAGAGTGTTTCTCCTTTTCCTATTTTTCAACATTTGGTATGATCAATTACCTTTATGGAGAATTTGAATTTTCAAAAAATTAGAAAGAATTAGTATATATTTAATTTAGAACAAAATAAAAATGAGTGTGAGTTAGATTTATTATGTACACAAGTAGAGTGAAGTAAAGAAGAATCGTTTCCTTTACTTATCTTTCAAAATAAGAGGTGATTGAAAGTGTTTTTCTTCTCTATTTTCCAGCAACAACTTCGTCAAAAATTGCTTAATTAATAAGAATTCCTTTTCATTTCAATTATCATTACAAGGAAGTCTTTAAGCATATAAAAACTAATATTTAATCATTATAATTTGTGTGTTCTTGACCTTCAAATATAGATTTCGATCCGATTATCATCCAAAATTACAGATTTAGGGATTAAAATATGACATTCGATTTATCAAAAAAAAAATTGAAAATTATATAAAGTAAAGTGGAAGTATTGAGACTTACGTTGTATGAACAGTCTTGTTCATAACGGTAAAAGCAAGCATGAAAGCAGCATCAATAAATTGCAAATCTGATCCTTTAATCCTCTCTTTAATCCTGTTGTTAATCACCTCAGCATCTAGTTTCAATGGTTGATCTGAAGCCTGTAGGATAATTAAGCCACTGATTATGAATTTAATTAATTAAGGGATAGACTAATTTATTAAGTATGAGGTTTAAATTGACTAACCAAAACCCATCCACGTATATCAGCCAAAGATGGAACATGAGCGGTGTAAGCTATAACATCTGCATGACAAGGATAAATACGAGACGATTTATAAATATTTGGTGTAGTAATATTGCATAACAAGGATAAATATGAGAAGATTTATAGTATAACGAAAAATAATTTTAAAAAAATTATGGGAATAAATTTGTATTTTCATGAAAGAAGAGAGGGCTTTTATTTTCATGACAAATCAAAACTAAATAAACAAATTGAAACAAAGAGAATAGTATTTACGGTTGAAGACTTGGTTAGCAGTATTGTAAACTGATGAGAAGAAGGCCTGATGTGAGAGAACTCCAGCAAAACCAGCCTGCAAGAACAAGTGGCAATATATAATTAATTAAGTTAAATTACTTGTTAAGATGGTTTAAAGAAGTTAATTAACCTGAGTGACAAAGATGCCATTGTGATTAAGTTTGGGCTTAATAATATGTTGGTAAAAAGATTTGAGGTAAAGATGATTGCAAGGCCCTCCTTCCCTTGGATCACATAAGTCTCCAACTATCACATCATACTTATACTCATCACTCTTCTCCAGCTCCACCCTAATGCACAAAGATATAATTAGAATATTTTCATGTGTTAAATTTGGTGCGAATTATTAGTTTCATGTCTAAATTATCGACAATCTTAAAAATATTCATTTACTTGACTAACTGAACTTAGATACACTCTGATCTTGCCACATGAGTGAAATACATCCCTAAATTCTCGCCAAATTTAGGGGTGTTTGCAACAATATCCTCACTCTTTTATTAAGAGTCACACGATTCTACAAGAATTTGAAACTACTTGCTATGCCATGCGGCAGATCGAGGGTGTTTTTAAGTTCAGCTAGTCAAATAGAGACAAAAGTAATTCACACCAAATTTAGAGGTATTTTCAATACTTTCTAATATATTCTGATAGACAAAGATAGATATTAGATGGGTTTTGGCTTACTTAGCATCATTGATGATGACATGAAGCCTACAATCGGCAAAAGCTTCTTGATTTGCCATAAGATGTTTACGGCAAATATTCACAACTTCCTGCAAATACACAAATATTATTCATTGTATACTTTAGGAGATTGAGTGCTTAATAACAAGTTAAATCGTGTAATATCATTATTTCATTATAACGATTTGAATTTTCTCAAACTAATTTTTTGTATTTTTACTTCTTTATAATAATATTATACCTATTAATTATAATGGTACATTCTATGTAAAATTTCATTTCTATAATAATTATACTTAAATATTGAGTAATAATATTTTATAAAAAATATATTATGTATAAAAGATAAAATGTAAATATATATTTATGTTAATTATCACTAATGTTATGCACATAGAAAATTTCAAATATAAATATTTAAAAGAAAAAAATTATGTCTAAATGGGTGTCTATCAGTTATGATCATAACTTTATAAGAAAAGACGGTTGGTGTTTGCCTTCTTCTTCTTTGTTTTTACATCATATTCTCTCTATTTTTCAATTTAAATTAGTTAATAAATATATTCCTCTTTTTAATATTACTAATATCTTTTTTGCTTAATTTTATTTGTAACATCTAAATAAGATTTAAAAACATCAAATATCAGTATAGATACAATTGGGGAAGAACAAACAAGAAATAGAAGAGATATAATTACTTGATCAATATCAGAGATGACAACTTTCTGAATGTTGTCATGTTTAAGAGCCTCTCTTGCAGCTGACCCTTCTCCTCCCCCCATGATAAACACTCTTCTTGGACTGCTCATTATTAGTATATTATATCCAAAATAAAACAATTCAACAAAAAAAAAATGTTAATGGAGTAGAAAAATGAAAAATAAATTAAATAGGATCATGCTAAGGTTGCTTCTCTTGTGAACATGAAGTTTTAACTCTTTAAACAAATGAGAACAATAGCCTTCAAGGCTACACAAGAAGAAGAAATGAAGTAGCTCTAATCACCACAATTATTATATTGTGGACTCTATTTAGTTACAAGATATAAATAAATAAAAATAGCATACAAGGTAAATAATTTTTTTTGCCTATTTTGTGTCGAACAAGATCATAGTACTGTTGCAAATAAAACTTTTGTGTCGAGACAAGTTTGTACTTATTTTGCTTATTTGAAGTTTGTACTCATTTTTAGTAGCTTTAATTTGTACCATCGCCCACCAGGTCATGGAATTAGATATTTATATCATTTCTTCTATTTCGTTGTTTATTTTCATATTTTGTTGTTATTTTTTGTTGATTTAAAGGTTTCAGCCAATTGGCCCTGTTACTTGCCGTTTGGGGCTATAAATTGGCTTACCTGTCTGTGGATTTTGGTAGGCGCTATCATAATTTGAGTTTTTGGATCGCCACAAACACTTTTTCAATCCAAGGCTCTGAACTAAATTCACTATGGATCCCAATCAATATAATAATATCTCATATCTATTCTACTTTAGCATTTTCAGTTCAATATTTTTTTAAATTTTTGTAGGTGTGTATCATATAGTCAACTACTAGAACCTATTAATCGACTAGAAATTATTTTATTTTTAAAAAAAACATAACAATTTTTTTATTTAAAAAAAAAAAAAGGCAATTCACCCCTCCTCCCTCCTCTTGCACTTTCATCGAGTATCGAACATCAAATTAAAAATTAAAAAAAGCAAAAACAATGTACACTAGCCAGAGACATAAAATGAGATGAGTAGTATACTTGTCATGAAGTAGGAGAGCAGGATGAATCAAGCTTTCATGGTATATAAACTCATCTTTTTCAGCATTCTGCATTTTTCCATCTATCACCAAAACCTACATAGAAAATCATATATACACATTACACACAAAATATTAATTTCTTACAAAATTCTAAAAAAAGGCAACACACAAAATTTCAATAGCCAACTAACCTTTCCAAAGTGCTTTGTGTCTAAGAGTATCACATCTTGAAACTTGGTGGTTGCTTTGTACAAGACACTACAACATTTGTTGGTTACACTTTTTTTTTAATTCTACAAATTAATTAAAATCTTTATGTACTTTACAAGTGTTAAATTACCTGTTTATAGCTAAAGACCATTTGAGATCTACTTCAAGAGACTCTTCAAACCACTCAACATTCTTTCCATTTGAGTCAACAATTTCATTCTCAATTGTTTGCTCCATTTTTCAATTATAAAAAAGAGTAAATGAAAGTCCTCTTTATTATTTGGAGCTATATGCTATAAGCTCTACTTAATATATATTTTGAGATAGATGTCACAGTTTTTATAGCATTTCAAGTTTGTCTTTGGATTTAAAGAGATGAATAGGAAAATTATCTAAATCTAATTCCTTTTTGAATTTTGAAAGTCAAGTCAATATTTTCTTTATGAATTAATTACTTTATTCAATTCATGACACACTTCACTTAATCCTTGAAAAATATGGATGTCTATAATCTACCTATAAATTTAGAGGGCATGAGGAAAGAATAAATTGAATGTGTCAAACCTTTTTTTAAGTTTGGAAAAAGGACAAAAAATACACTTATTATTTGGCAAATAGTTTTAAAATTATCCTCCCCCACTATTATTTCTATTACTAATATTACCCCTCGGACACATACTATTAACTATATATTTAGATACATTATTTATCATGAAATAATTTTTTATTTAGTTTTAATAAAAAATTTAATAGATCATATATTCATTTATGTGTCGGTTTACTTATATGGTAAATAATTTAGGGTATAAAATTTTAGTTTATACATAGAGAATTAAATCATCAATTCTTATTAATATAAAAAATTTGTTCACAATCTAAAATAAAAATTGGACTACCCATCGGTATGATTGTAGCACAAGATTAAATAATTTATCTTGATTATGGAAATGGTGAAGTTTTGATTTCTTTTGGTAGTGCATTATGTATGTATTGAACATGACCGAGTAGAAATGGATATTTTAGACAGACTGGTAAATTCATATTCTCTAAATTGTTGTATGTACTTATATTTTCAATCTCGACGTAATTATTACGAATTATATATATATATATATATATTAATTATTATTTTGATTTTTTAAAAGGTGAGATTCTTAAATAGATCGGTATGTCTTATAGATTGGACGATAATAATACAAATTGATGAAATAATAAGTTAGTTGATAAAATTCATGCCAGTTGTCACATTATTACTACAACAATCAAAAAAACTTTTAGTGACAATATTTATTATCACTAAAACAATTAGCGGCAATGAAGTTAATGTCATTGATCTAGAGTTGTTAAAACCTTTAACGACAATTATATAAATGGAGGATTGTAAGTGCTCTTATTCATATAATATAACAACAATTATATTATTGTGGCAATATCTTTTATTTGTTGTGCGTATAGAATTGATTATATGTCTTTTAAGAAGCTTGTAAGTTTTCGTTGTGTCAAATCTTGTAAATAGATTTAAAAGCTGACACATGAAAGTTAAGCAGTCCTTTTAAAAAACTAATTATTGAATTAAATTTGTTAGTAATTAATTTATTGATCAGTGTTTGTAATCTTAACAAGGGAAGTTATATAAGTGTTTAATGAGAAATTTTGTAATATAAATGGAGGAGGATAATGACAAATTTCTAGTGGAATGGTTTGTATGGTAAAACTAATTCAAATTAAATCACATTTCGAATTACTTTCATAATAATGAGCTTCAGTAATTAATTTTATGATCTCTACTATGATCTTATTTTATTAGGACTCAAAATTTATTTTGTGGTTTCTACTATGGTGATATTTTCTTATGACACAAATTTATTTCTTGGTAGAAAAGGAAAGAGACTCATTTTTGTTTAGATTTTTTATCGGGAAAACACGCCTATAGGGTTCCTTCTAACCTAAAAACGATAAATACCGAAAGAGAACGACTATTAATTTGAGATCACTGAAGACTACAGAACTATAGTCAAATTTGTGGACTTGCTTGAAGATATTTGCTCTCAGCCAGATTTGTGAATTAACTTGAAGATATATGCTTTGTGAACTAGCTTGAAAATTTTTGCTCACACTTTAAGAGGTACTTCTCGAATTAAAAAAAAGAAGAGAAAAGGATCAAAAATACCCCTCAACTTTGGTTTATTAGTTGACAATGCTCTTACCGTTAAAATGAAGTTATTCTTACCCCTGTCGTCTACAAACTTCTCACTCATTCCCTCAATTGGATGGAAAATTCCAAATCAACAAAAATAACCTGATTTTACTTAAAATACTCAATTTTAACCCGATCTGACTCACCTAATCATATAACTCACTTCTCTTCATCTTCATCATTAGTCATGCATTATTTTTCTTAATACACTATACCAAACAACCTCTAAAAGTGCTACACGGAAACGAGGCAGTGCGATTGCCATTTTTCTTCATTTATATACAAAAAATGTGAATGCACCAGGAAAAATAGACTATTTTAATAGGACAAAATTGTCATTGAGGCATTGCGATTGTCATTGTAACATTAAACAAAATTCTCCAACACGTCTCTATAGTACCCAAAGTTAACAAAAAAAGCTAACACTCAAAATTAACAAAATATAATAATATTTGGAAAAAAATTAAGTTGATGCAACTGAGGCTTGCTGCCTACACAACAACCGGAGGCTCAATTTCAACTGGTGCTGCCACTGACAACCTCATGTATTCTTCTTCCTCCTTGGGAGGATGGATTGTGACAAGATCTGGAAGAGGTGTAGTTGGACCTTGCTTTCCTTTGGGATCCCAATCAAGCATGATCTTCACCTTGATACCAAGTACTCCCTGACACAAAAAAAGAATCACATCGAAACGAGAGTGGACACTATCAAAACCAAGAGCTCTAACTGATCTTTAGTTTTTACCTGTCTCAAGAGAACATGTCTTACAGCAGAGTCAATATACTCTTTCACAGGCTGACCAGAAGAAATCATGTAACCATCTTTGAACTTCATGGACTTGGCACGTTGAGCTCTCAATTTTCCACTTACAATCACCTGATTAAAGTATATATGAGTTTACCGGAACACATTACGTTTCATGTAATGAGCAGAGAGAAAATTGAAGTATACCTCACATCCCTTGGCTCCACTCTCCATGATAAATCTCAAAACACCATAGCATGCCCTGATAAAGTTGATGATACTTGTTAGAAGCAAAATAACAAATAAACCAATCATACACAAAAATAAACCATTAACAAATACATTTTGTTTTAGAATAAATCATAAAGAATTACATTTCATTTAAAAATAAACAATAAATGGAAACGAACAAAGCAAGTCCCAAGAACCAAGGACAGAGTTGTAAGTTATAGATGACAAGCATGGAAGGAGATTAAAAAGAATCTTCAAACCTTAAATAGTGTACATAGAAATACATATGGTAACAAATTAAGCATGTTGCAATGCAAGGGCAGAGGTGTAAAACTACAACTAGAAAAATGTCTTCATCTTTAGGCATGCTCTGCAAATATATTCATCTTCCAACACAAATTTGGAACTAAGGGAACCTATCTGCTTTATAGACGACAAGCATGGGAGGAGAATAAAATAAGGTCAACACTAAATATTTCACATAGAAATAGATATTGAAACAAATTAACCATGTTGCAAACCAAAGACAGGTGTAAGTTATACAACTCGGAGAATGTCTATAGCATGCTTCAGCTGATATAGTCATCTTCCGACACAAATTTGGAACTAAGTAAACCTATTTGCTTTATAGCTGACAAGCATAGGAGGAGACTAAAACCTTAGAACTGTAGAGTAGACAACTAACACACACCTCATTATTCTTTACCAGTTTAATGACACTCTGAAAGAAATTCTACAAATGTGTCCTCTCTCCAAGTTACTGCATGAAGACTAAATTACATCATGAAGATGTGATGGCATTGAGGACAATTTCTCTAGTCAACATCCGACACAAGAATGGTACTAGCACACCAATTTGCTTTGTTGATGACATACATGATAGAGAACTTCTAACAAAATCAAAAACTGCTCATTGTGTGCAAAGGTTATACACTTAACTAAAGAGAACTATAAGCTAAAGAAAGAAAGGAAAAGCACTACTGGATAAAAGGCACAAGCAGGTTATTGTTCTGAACATGTTAGAAGAACCAAGTGATAAAGGCACAATTAGGGAGCATTATATTAAGTAGATGATTGAAACACACCTCATTACAAGTACAACAACTCTGAAAGAAAATCTACAAATGTATCATCTCTCCGAGTTACATCATAAAGACTAAATTACATCATGAAGATGTGATGGCATGGAGGACAATTTCTCTAGTCAACATCCGACACAAGAATGGTACTAGAATACCAATTTGCTTTGTTGATGACATACATGATAGAGAACTTTTGACAAAATCAAAAACTGCTCATTGTGTGCAAAGATTATACGCTTATCTAAAGAGAACTATAAGCTAAAGAAAGAAAGGAAAAGCACTACTGGGATAAAAGGCACAAGCAGGTCATTGTTCTGAACATGTTAGAAGAACCAAGTGAGAAAGGCACAATTAGGGAGCAGTATATGAAGTAGATGATTGAAACACATCACATTACAAGTATAACAACTCCGAAAGAAAATCTACAAATGTATCATCTCTTCGAGTTACATCATAAAGAATAAATTACATCATGACGATGTGATGGCATGGAGGACAATTTCTCTAGTCAACATCCGACACAAGAATGGTACTAGCACACCAATTTGCTTTGTTGATGACATACATGATAGAGAACTTCTAACAAAATCAAAAACTGCTCATTGTGTGCAAAGGTTGTACACTTAACTAAAGAGAACTATAAGCTAAAGAAAGAAAGGAAAAGCACTACTGGGATAAAAGGCACAAGCAGGTCATTGTTCTGAACATGTTAGAAGAACCAAGTGAGAAAGGCACAATTAGGGAGCAGTATATGAAGTAGATGATTGAAACACATCACATTACAAGTATAACAACTCCGAAAGAAAATCTACAAATGTATCATCTCTTCGAGTTACATCATAAAGAATAAATTACATCATGACGATGTGATGGCATGGAGGACAATTTCTCTAGTCAACATCCGACACAAGAATGGTACTAGCACACCAATTTGCTTTGTTGATGACATACATGATAGAGA
>JAJOOS010023995.1:0-10098 GCA_029582725.1 Solanum chiquidenum
TTTCATATTAAATTAAACATTTCATAAAAAGTTAGTTCTGTTCTAAGCTTGACATTATCTACATAATCAACTGAAACCTTATAAGTCAGTCAAACATACAGAATTAAGACTTGGAAGAGAAAATGCCATCACTCCAAAATCACAGTACCAACTTTTATTTATTTTATATATAATAGAAAAGAAATATTTTTCCAAAGTTAACTAGATAATTCAAATATTAGTTACAACCTGTTGCTGTTTTAGGCTTAACTTCCAAATTAGATAATTAGGAAGAGTGTTATTGAAGTCTAGTGCAAATGATGGTAAAGATAACAACTTTATATAGAGACACTGTTTGGTATTCCTTTTCCAGTAAGTCCTGGTTCACTTATAGGATAAAGCAATGTATATGGCATCTTAATAGGCCCCATTCTGTTCTTCCATTTCTTGTCATTGTTCATCTTTATAATTTTTTCTTCAATTTCAGTTAACTTCTTTTGATGAATTGATTTTTAAATTGGCTTACTTTGGTCAAAAATCAAAATTATAAATCTTATAGGAATCCTAACAAAACTATATATTATTTTGGCAAAGGGAGAAAACTACCTTTTTTGGAAAATAAAAAGTTCATTAAAACCGTTATTTTTGGCAAAGTAAATAGGTAGTGGGAGTCGTAACAAAAGTGAAAAAGTGCCTTATTTTTTGGCTATGTTTCCCTAAAACTAGTTGTAGTAGGAAACAAGTAGTAAGTATAAGAATTGAGTCATTATTCTATAAAGAGGGGGTGTTCTGAATAAAACAAGTCAAATAAAACATCAATCATCATGGAGATGAAATATTCATCAATGTTATCTGTCCTGAAAGAGAAGATGGACAAAAAAGTATTGTCATCAAACACTTGCAAGGAACAAGTTGATGTTAACAATGAGGGCATACATTGCGTGGGTCGCTGGGACGATTGGGGTTTTTTCATTGACGGGATAGATTGTTTTGTTTGGCACTTGAAATGCCAAACTAAAATCAACTCACTTCCGTTGCTCCTACGATGACTGGAAAACAACGCTGCTCAAGTGTGTTGTTTCCCCTTCAACACATGAATACTATTACGATGAATACTTATGCAACGTCTCCCTATTCTTTAAGGAAGAGACTTATTGTGTAATTTGCGCTGCTCCTTATTATAAAAAGTGGGTAAAGGTAACAGTACTTTCAACACTTAATGATGATAGCCTGTTGGTTGATGCGGTCACATTCTGTAACGGAGAGAAAATATGCACTCTGTTCGACAAAGGGGGGAAACTAGGCATAATACAAATGATCCCCGAAATAACTACTTCTACTCGTCTCTCTCCTGTCACATTCAGGGCACCAACAGATGCCACTGCTATGTATCGACACAGAAACTTGGTTTCGTGGCAAGACAAATTGTTTCTAGTTCAACGAAAATTCGGATCACCTTCCGTCTTTGAGGTTTGGGAGGCCAACTTTAAAACAAATCAATTCAACAGACTACTCAATTTGGACGGGTTTATTATTTTTCTATGTGGACGATTCTCCGCCGCAACTTGTTCATCTCTAACTCAAGAAAAAAACCATGTCTATTTCACACAGTGCAATGATAACCGCACTTTATTTGCCTTCCACATTGGCGATCAAACCTTGTCAACCACTAAGCAATTTCGTGTCTTTAATCCTGAGAATTCAGTTCCTCTATTCGCCAGGTAATTAATTAGCTAGATACTCCCTTGTTTAATTTCGTGTGTTTGTGAATATTGTTCATAACATTTGATTTATTTTGACTTATTTAGGTCAGGAAGGACCAAAATTCAACAACATAACACTAGTACTGGAGGCAACAAGTTGAAAACGCGTCCATCCTCTTCCAAGTACGGTAGTAAGCATGTGCCTGTAGACAGCAACATTTGCATCCATCTTTCTCTAGACCTTCAAAGGATAATTTCTCGGTATCTACTTTCTCAAGAAGCATACATGAATTTCCGCTTGGTGTGTAAATTATGGAGATCCATTGCTCCTCCATTACGTTGGAAAGTGGTTGATCATGCGGCTCCTTGTTATGATCAAGACTCCATGTGGCTTCTATCTCTAAACCAAAAGGATGGTTTGTGCACCTTCTATAATCCCTTTAGAAATTTGAAATGTTATATGAGCAACAACGATTTAGTAGGGTGTGAAATTCGGTATGCAAAAGATGGATGGCTTCTTGTGTCTAGGGGAAAGTCTCTCTTCTTACTTAAGCCTTCGCCTTTGCCTTCTGGGAAGCAAATAATCCATCTCCCACAAAAAACAGACGACTATTTCTGTGACTCTATGTCATTCTCAACTTCTCCAACTAATTCTTCTGCCTGGGTAATCTTTGGTATAGCTTTCTTAAACTTGTTTCAAGTTAGGATTTCATATTTGAGACAAGGGGATGATGAATGGACTACTATCACAAGGGACAATGATATGCCTTTCCTATTTTCATCTTCTAGTCCGGTCTACTTTGGTGAAGAATTTTGTGTCATAGGACAACACGGTGATGTTGGTGTATTTGGCTTCTTTAAAGACGGAACCCCTTACTGGGTTATCCATCAACTTTTTGAACTATATTCACCTCCTATTTCAGGTGATTACCGGTTGTTTTTAGTTCAACAGGATCAAAATGTGCTACATTCCGTGGTTGTCACACCACAACATGATGTTCATGTTTATGAACTACACTTTGGAGGGAACCTAATAGTCACATTAGTAAAAGAAGTCAAAAATTGGCTTTATTTCACTAGCGAAGCCTCATCTGTTGCTGTTTGTGGCATGAACGTAAATGTGGATAATGCAGTTTTCTTCCCCTTTTTCAACACTTGCAAAGACTATATTTACTACTCATTGGAAGATGCCGCTTTCAAAGTTTTGAAAGACAATTGTACGAATAAAAAGCAACAGAAAGAGCTTTTAAATCGTGTTTGGATCCGTTGTGAACTAACAACGAATTGATCTCTCTATCTACTCTCTATTATGTATTTTAGTAGTTTTTTTTCTTTTTTGTAGCTTATAATTTACTTGGTTTTTTAAGTCTCTTTTTTTTTCAAGATGGACTTGTTAATTGAAATTTCTTTCTTATGTTTATTTTTTAAAGAAAAAGTTAGTTAAAGTTCGTCACTATATGTTTAGCTTGCTTTGAATGTAAATAAGTTGGGATTCCAGATAAGTAAATGGTTTGACGTACTTAATAATTCGTTCATATTGTGAAGTCCACAATTCATGGATCAAAAGTACACATCAATTAAGTATGGATAATCAGAAACCACGAAGACCAAAATTAGATTTGTTTAAGTGGAAATAATTTAGTTTAATTGAAAATTACGATAAGTTGGAAAAAAATTAATTTTAAATTTTTTGTTATACTCAATAATAAGATGATTTTACAAATATCTCTAACTCAAAACTTTTTAAATGTTTTTAAATTATGACTGCCTATGTCATTGGATACACTCTTGTAGCATTTTAAATAACGTAGTTAGCATTTTTCAAGAAAGTCAATTAAACTTAAATTTGTTTTGCTCCAAAGTTGCAAGTTCCTAATTGACCAACTTATTTTAAAGATGTCAGTTGGACTATAAGATTAAATATTAATTAAGTAGACTTTCATATTAAATTAAACATTTCATAAAAAGTTAGTTCTGTTCTAAGCTTGACATTATCTACATAATCAACTGAAACCTTATAAGTCAGTCAAACATACAGAATTAAGACTTGGAAGAGAAAATGCCATCACTCCAAAATCACAGTACCAACTTTTATTTATTTTATATATAATAGAAAAGAAATATTTTTCCAAAGTTAACTAGATAATTCAAATATTAGTTACAACCTGTTGCTGTTTTAGGCTTAACTTCCAAATTAGATAATTAGGAAGAGTGTTATTGAAGTCTAGTGCAAATGATGGTAAAGATAACAAATTTATATAGAGACACTGTTTGGTATTCCTTTTCCAGTAAGTCCTGGTTCACTTATAGGATAAAGCAATGTGTATGGCATCTTAATAGGCCCCATTCTGTTCTTCCATTTCTTGTCATTGTTCATCTTTATAATTTTTTCTTCAATTTCTGTTAGCTTCTTTCCAAATCTTTCTAAAGCTTGTAATGGCTCTTTGTCATTAGTCCATTCAGGAGTGTCTCTTTGTCCAAGGTAGATTTCATCTGAAGAATGTGTTGACAAAATTTCTATAGCAGAAATTCCAATGAGAGTCTGAAGTTGTGATGTAATTGTACTCAGATATCCTTTTTCAGGGTTCGTCTTCAGCTCTTCATACTCGGGACTGCCTGGCTCAGGCATGAGCCTTCGGCTCATTGAAGGGCGGTTTGGTAGGTAGCCACCATAAGGATACTGTCCAAAATTGATGGCTGCATGAAGAGCAGAAGCAATCCAGATAATTATGGTGCATGAGTCAGTCAGTTCTTTGAGGGTCTGCATTTTAGGCCACCATGGCTCGTCTTTCTTGTCACCGTGTCCCTCTTCTTGGAGTTCCTTCCACCAGGCCTGAAGTTCAGTGTCCTTCTGAATCATGTCATCTGTTTTGTAATAGATGGTGCAATACTCCTGAACCCAACTTTTGATAGCTGACCATATTTCTAGCCCATCCACAGCATATGGATAGTCCTGGATTAGAAGACGGATGCCTTTTTCTGATTCAGAATCCTCAATTGCCACACCTCTAAAGAACAACACAAAATCACAAAAGCATTTGAAGAAACTTTTTTCCATTGTGTACTTATCGAATCCTTTAAGTAAATTGTGTGTATTAAGTAGTGAATTAATTACCTCTTGATAAGATCAGCAGGAAGGGCCTGCTCAGGAAAAACCCAATCCTTGTAAGCTGCTGAGGTCATCTCCATGGCATATTTTGTAGGGAAAACTGTTTGCTCAAGAATTCCTCCGGCATTAAGTAGAGTCTGTCTAGCCAAGGCATTTATGTGCATCGTATCACGAAAGTGAGGATGCAAAAGCATATAGATTGGATGAAGCACACTTAGTTGTCTGTTTGTCGCAATCACAATTGGCTCTATTGTGGCATGAGTGTGTAACCTGAGAAAAATAACAGATTTTCAAAGAGGTTCTTGAAAAGAAAATAAACTAAATTGATGACCATTGGCCATAAAAAAAGCATTTTTCAAGTTTAAGCACCAGTGGCTGATTAGCTGATGAACTCCAGAGTCATTGACTGCGACATAAGCTTTTGCCAATTGCCATATGGAAGCCTCAACGCCATCTTCCTGTGGTGTAAAAACTTTGCTAATGAAACCATGCTGATCTCCATCAGGATTAGGCAAGCTTAGTTCAATGCCTAGCAGCTTCAAAGTCCCATCTTTTTGTAGAAAGAGGAGAGTTCTTGAGGCATAAATTTTTGTACTTGTCATATTGATCTGCCTCAGATATGGCATTAATGTGTCATGATGATCCAATATGAAAAGCTGATTTGCCTTGATCGCCTAATAAGGTAAGTATTTATCAGATACAGGTCCAATTTAGTTAAACAGGCAATCAGAAGTATTATAAAATCAACTCATAGAACCTCTTCTATAGTGAGTCCATCCAACTGATTTTGAATATGGTGTCTGGTTATTTTGCTAGTTTGGTCGCCATAGACTTTGGGGTCCAGCTTACTAATCGGAGGAAACTCCTGCAGAAAAAGAGTTTCAGCTCATAATTTTTCAACTAAAGAATAAGTAACTTAAGATTCAGTCACATGACGAAAGATTGAGATAATGTGAATTTCGTTAAAAAGTTAGGACCTAAGAATACTTTAAGTTTGGTTCCTTTTTCCTTTCTTTTCATATAGACAAGATTAGAAATTCTAGAGGAAGAAAAGATAACATTAGTTTACGTTAAGGCCACAAATGCAGACAGGGTTTATTCCAGCAAGCATCTCTCTTGCAAATTCCTCATCAGTTCTCCAAGCTGACTTATCCTCTGTTGCAACCATGTAAAACTATGAGAAAGCACAAAGCAAAAAGGAAATATTCCCTTTGGGTATTGACTTACTGTTACTATTTCATCCAAAAGTACCTTTTATAACCTGTGGCATTGGATACTTAAGAAACTCCTGACCAGAACTTTGAATAAATTCCTTGAGCATCTCTGTACTACTTCTCTGCAAAACATCATCAGGAAGATTGATTCCTCCTCCATAAATTTTTAAAATATCTTCAAAGCTGTTGAACTCATTGAGGTTGATGTTTCCTAAAGACTCGAGCTCGGGGACAAGGAGCTGAACTATGACCTTAAGTGCTATACGAATAAAGTCTGTCATCTTTAAGGGTGCAAATTTTTCATCCCTTGGAACATAAATGCCAAAGCTCATTAGCAGTGGGAGCCGACTCTCAGAATTAGGATCTGCTCAAAATTTGAGGAAATCAGACATACTGAAAAATGGCATGCCTTATAGTAAAGATCAGTGTGATGCAGAAATGAGTTACCTGTTTTTGTTGGTGATCTGCTGGTTCTTCCTCTACGCGGATAAGGATACTTTGTAGATCCTCCCAGGATTGGCCTGACATAAGTTGAACCCTTTTCAGGATCACCAAGGTCATTGTAATAAGCATAGTCGTAAACCCTGTCCCACTCCTCAAGCTTTCCAATCCCATTTCCTCTCAAGTTCAACAATTCCTCTTCCCTATACCAGCGCAATTTTACAGGAGTTTCACTTGGAAGCCAAGACTGCACCAAGTAAACAAAGTTCTCTATCATAAACTGCATAGGCATATGGATATACATATTATTTGAAAATCAAAAAGCTCACCTGATTCACAAAGAATATGCGGTCCGATTTGTACTTTTCAGCTGGATAAACCCAAGAATTGCAGACAAAATGCATGCCACCATGACTTGGATCATCAACTTCAACTTCAAGAGTCAGTTTCTTGAGAAAGAACTCACTAGGATTAAAGTTCTTGATGATGAATGCTCCCGGAGCTCCAAACTCTTTGTCCAAATCAAATGTGACACTGAACTTTGATTCATCACCTACCTTACTCTCATCTCTCAAGTGTGTTGGATTCCCAAGTTTCCCTTTATTTTCTTTCCGTTCAAGAATAAAATCATGACTTAAAAATTCCCCATTATTCAAGAGTTAAAAATTCATATATAATGCAAGACCAATAGGATGGCCACAAAATTACTAGTATATATAAAATTTTACAAAGGGCAAAAACTACATCATTACTACAACAACAATCATCACTGACCATGTCGAAACATTTAAGCTCATCTTAGACCACTATCTTACACAATAAAAAAAAAGTACAAAACGTTCACTATATTTTCTACTGACAAAAGGATAACCACAGCGAAGAATAAGGAAATTTTGAAAAATGGAAAAAGTAATCACCTGAATCTCCATTAACAGAAGAGATAAGCTGCAGTATAACCTTGTCTCCAAGAATCTCATAAGTTTGCTGTTGAACCACTTCCGATGGAACAAGCTCTAAAGCTCTCTTTTTCACAAGGACAACAGTGCCATTGATCTTTTTGCTTTCAAGTTTACTAGTTGATGCCATTAAAGATGACTACTATAGGATCTTTGTGGTATTTAGGCCAAATGAAAGAAACTATGAATTTATAGGCAAAGGACATGGTTGTGTTATGATCAAGATACTTATTTATTTTTTATATTATCGACAAATGCTAGTGAAAGATAATGCACTCTTAGGTGGAATTTTACTTAAATAACTAAAGTGCTAGGTGATCAAGTAAATTTATAAAGATTCCTTGCAGCTATTCCTGATCACTTGTTAATCCTAAAATTATCACCATGTCATGGTGGTTTCAGTGGCTAGTTTGCACGGACCTCAACTGACGACTATTCCACCAGCTACCTATTATTTCCTACTAGCACACAAGTACAGATTTACCAATAATGAGACGACTAGGAAAATATCACACAGATTTTTTGGTTTCTGCTGGAATTTGACCCCTTCGCCTTGTATATTTTCATGGATACTACTTTTTTTTTTGGTGTACGACATAGCAATGACAAAGTTGTTTCTTCAAAAGGGCCTAAGAAATAGAAGTCTTTGTCCCATAGAAGCAAGGCAAATAAGTGCAAATGTACAAAAAAATACAGCCAAAATTCCATTTACACAAGTAGGCGCTCTTTCAGGTATTTCCAACTCCTGAGAAAATGACAATTTTCTGCTTTCATTGTGTAAAAGGAACCTTAGAATATTGGAACCATTTCTTAAAGTTCCTTCTAATACTATTTTCGTTATTATGCTACAAAATAGAGTTAGCATCATCATTTGTCAAGAATCCAAAAGTATGAAAATTTGTCCCTCTTTTGGCTCTTTTTACTTCTTAAGACATTATAACAATTTATTAAGTTGAAAATACATCTGTCAAGTTTTCAATAGACTGCAACTTCTGTAACTTTCACAGTATAATAAGGATCATATATAAATTTTCTTGTTATTAAATAACAGAAGAAGATGAAGAAAACAAACCAATAATTCCTCATTAAATTAGTGAAATATATTGAGTTGCATTGGTTCTTTTGACAATGACATTCAATAAACATCCTCTACCTACTGCTTTCGAATAAATAATGTTTCAGTGTGACACACAAAGACCATTATCAAATTTCTGATACATATCTTCTTTCTAGTAAAAATTACATCCCCAAAAGAAATAAAAAGAAAAAGGAGGTTCATTAGTATTGTTGCAAGTGTTATGGATGTATCATATAGTACTCTATTACTTGACCTCCTTATTATGAAACATCACAATTCACAAGCTAGAACTGAGCTCTCGTAGACACAAATACATTACTATTTACTTATGCGGTTTAAGTAATAATCAAAACAAACAATATATTTAAATAACAATACAATACAATACAAGCTGTTATAGAATAGAAGAGCTTACAACATTACATCCCTTATTGTAACTGGAATTTCTGAAAATACAGATTTTATTTGGTATTTATATATATATACTGTTGGGAATTCCTTTGCCTGTAAGTCCCTCTTCACTTGTGGGGAAGAGCAAAGTATATGAACTTTAGCAAGTCCTGACCTGTTCTTCCATTTCTGATGATCACTATTCATCTGCATAATTTGATCCTCAATATCACTCAGCTTCTTTCCAACCCTCTCAAAAGCTAAAATTGGTTCTTGATCCTTTGTCCATTCAGGTGAGTCCCTCTGCCCGAGGTAAAGTGTATCCGAAGCATGCGTTGACAAGACCTCTAAGACGGAAATTTCAAGCAGTGTCTGCAGAGGAGGAACGGTTGTTTTGAGGAATACCTTGTCTGGATTTGTCTTGAGCTCTTCATATTCAGGACTTCCTGGTTCTGGCATGAACATTCGACTTAAACTAGGGCGATTAACGAGGTAACCAGCATAAGGGTATTGCCCAAAATTGACTGCTGCATGAAGTGCTGAAGCTATCCATATTGTAATGGTGCAAGATTCTATGAGCTCTTGTCGAGTTTGCATTTTAGGCCACAAAGGCTCATCTTTCTTGTCACCATGTCCTTCTTCGCGGAGTTCCTTCCACCAAGCCTGGAGTTCACTGTCTTTCTGTACCGTGTCATCTGATTTGTAATAGAAGTTGCAGTATTCTGTTACCCAACTTTTGATTGCTGACCAGACTTTTAACCCATCAACAGCATATGGATAGTCCTGAATTAGTAAGCGAATGCCATGTGGGGAGTTCAAGTCCTCAACAGCCACTCCCCTGAAAGTGAGTAAAGTTATGGTCAGGTTATCAAGAAAGCTATGTTTTATTATGAAAAATATAATTTAAGACTGGTTTAAGAGTCGCCACTTAATTTTTAAGAAAAATCAAGAAAAACTGATTTTCAATAGATTAAAACAGGAAATCAATTGAAAAATATTAAAAGGGGGTTCGGGGGTTCTTATTAACATTCTAGGAAGGTTTTAAAAGCACCTAGAATGTCCACTAATGTGGTTATCCGACGATTAACTACTTGGCTAAAATAATTTTAACTTAGCTTGATTTGCGAAATTTGAACTATTTTATAGTTAAAACTTATTTCAAAGGGGAAAAGAGGAAATATTTAAATATTATCTAAGTGAACTATCCTGCAAAGTTATTCCTTTAAGT
>JAJOOS010023996.1:0-15569 GCA_029582725.1 Solanum chiquidenum
ATCTTGATAACAACCAAAATTGACTTTTGTTTACTGATTACTTACTGAATTCTTACAATTTGTTTCACAAATCCCCCCCCCCCTTTAATTACTTGTTTTTGGAAGTAATTTGACTAAACGATTATAATTGTTGGTTAAAGTTTAGTCTTAACTATTTTCCTCGTGGGATCGACCCCAACCTACAAGTTGGGTTCTTTACTTGATAATGATAGCTTATGCTTCTTTAGGGAGGTGTATTGAGTGTATTAACATCACCAAGCAATTCCTTCTTCTCATCTTCTACATGAGCCACACTACCCATGGATATTCTACTTAAGGCATCCGCAACTACGTTGGCTTTGCCGGGGTGGTAAAGGACACTCATGTCATAATCCTTCAAAAGTTCTAACCACCTTGTTTGTCAGAGGTTCAAGTATTTTTAACTAATTACATACTGAAGGCTCTTGTGGTCGGTAAACACATCTACATGTGCCCCATTTAGATAGTGTCTCCATATCTTTAAAGCAAACACCACCGCCGCTAGTTCGAGATCATGAGTTGGATAATTCTTTTCATGAATCTTGAGTTGCGTTGAAGCATAGGCAATCACCTTACCATGTTGCGTGAGAACACATCCCAAACCCACTCGAGACACGTCACAATATACTGCAAACCCATCGGTACCCTCCGGTAAGGTCAACATCGGAGCGGATGTGAGCCTATCCTTCAATTCTTGGAAGTTTTTCTCGCAAGCCTCCGTCTACTCAAATTTGGACTTCTTTTGGGTTAAGGCCATTAATGGAGAAGCGATAGAGGAGAAACCCTGAACAAACCTCCGATAGTAACTGGCCAAACCCAAAATACTTCGGATGTCGGTGGGACTTAGGGGTCTAGGCCAACTCTTAACCGCATCCATTTTCTTAGGATCAACTTCTATACCCATGTTTGACACAATATGACCTAGGAAAGAAACCGACCTTAGCCAAAATTCGCACTTGCTAAACTTAGCATACAATTATTAGTCCTTAAGGACTTGCAATACCATCCTCAAATGTTTCATGTGGTCAACCTCACTCTTAGAGTAGATCAAGATATCATCAAGAAAAACAACCACAAAGAATCAAGATATTGTTTAAACACCCTATTCATAAGATCCATGAAGGCCGATGGGGCGTTGGTCAACCCAAAATACATGACTAGGAATTCATAGTGACCATATCTTGTTCGGAAGGCCATCTTAGGAATGTCAACCTCCCTCACCTTAAGTTGGTGGTAGCCCGACCTTAGGTCAATCTTCTAAAAGTAACTCGCCCCCTAGAGTTGGTCAAACAAATCATCAATTATAGATAGAGGGTAATTGTTCTTTATAGTGACCTTCTTCAATTGGCGGTAATCAATACACATCCTAAGGGACCCATCTTTCTTCTTCACAAACAAAACTGGGGCACCCCATGGAGATATGCTTTGTTGTATAAAACCCTTGTCTAGCAAATCTTTTAGTTGTGCCTTCAACTCTTTTAATTTGGCCAGAGCCATTCGGTAATGATGAATTGATATGGGTTGACTATCGGGCAAAATATCAATGCCGAAGTCTATTTCCCCCTCGGGAGGAATTTCGGGCAAGTCATCGGGAAAAACATCCGGAAACTCCCTCACCACAGGGACCGACTCTAAAGGAGAGGTCTCGGACTCAATGTCCTTAACCCTTAGAATATGATAGATGAACCCCTTAGAAATCATTTTACAAGCCTTTAGACATGAAATGAATTGACCTCTAGGGATTGAATTCCCCCCTTCAATTCTAAAATGGGCTCCTTTGGAAATTGAAACTTTACTACCCGAGTTCTACAATCAATGGAAGCAAAACAAGCATGAAGCCAATCCATCCCCAAAATCATATCAAAATCCATCATATCTAATTCAACCAAATCTACCAAAGTGACTCTATGAGACAAAGAGATAGGACATCTCCTATACACTCTTTTAGATACAACCGAATCACCTACTAGGGTAGACACGGAAAAAGGTTCTTTTAATTCTTCGGGAGGTACCTCAAATTTCATTGCCACAAAAGGAGTAACAAAAGATAAAGTGGCACCGGGGTCTAATAATGCATAAACATCAATTGAAAATACTTGCAACATACCGGTAACAACGTCCGGGGACCCCTCTTGATCACTTCTAGATTGGAGAGCATAAAAGTGATTCTTCTTGGGAGCATCGGCATTAGAACCACTTGGTGTAGCTTGGTTACCCTCTTTACCTTTGGACGCGCGAGTTGGAAACTCTTTAATTGATGTCCACTTTTGGCACATCCATAGCACACACCCATTCCAGAAAGACATTTCCCCTCATGTCTCTTATCACACTCGTCACATGTAGGTCTATCCATGGAAGGTCCACCCCTATTGCATCCTTGAGGCTTAGGGTTAGACACCCTATCTTTGTTGGGTCTTGGAGCATTGGAGAAGCCTTGGTTGGAAAACCTGTTCTTGAACCTTGGTCCATTTTGACCCTTTAACTTACCCTTAGAAGAATTTCCATCGTCGGGCCTTGGCCTCTTCACCTCTCTACTCTTTTTCCTAAGCCTTGATTCCTCAACTTGTTGAGCATGGACCATTAGCCTTGAGATATCCATGTTGTCATGGAGCATTGTCTCTCGGCACTCTTCTTCAATAGCATCGAACACACCAGTGAAAAAATGACTCATTTCATCTCTTGGGTTAGACACCAAAGAGGGGGCATATTAGGAGAACTTAGTTAATTTCAAGGAGTATTCTTGGACACTCATTCCCTCTTGACGGAGGTTGATGAACTCCTCAACCTTGGCTTCCCTCTTCTCACAGGGAAAGAATCTATCATGGAATGCCTTCTTCAACACTTCCGAACTTATGGGACACGCTCGTATAGCCCTATTGTCCTTCCATTGAGTAAACCATACTTGGGCCACATCATTCAATTGATACCCCGCTAGTTCAGCTTTCTCAATAGAAGTCACTCCCATAGCATCCACTATCTTGTAGACCTCTTCCAAAAAGTCTTGTGGGTCTTCATTCACCTTGGAACCCAAGAAAATAGGACGGTTCATCCTATTAAATTCTCTTAAAGATGAAGCAATGGTGCCTGCATTAGGATTAGCACAGGGCCCAACTTCCCTATTTGCATCAGTCGTCATGGCTTGAGCTTGAGTTATCACGGCTTGTTCTTGCGCCGTCATGACTTGAGTCAATGTTTGGAGAGTCGCCCTTATCTCCACATTAGTCATAGATCCTTTATCATTAGGAACTTGAGGCCCTTGAGGATCTTGAGCACCTTGTGGAGGAACTCACTCATCATTCACCATCTCTTTTACCCATTTTCTTAAGTTTTCCCTTCTTGTATTCATTTTCCTATAATCAGAAGAGAAGGGTTAGAAGATAGGATTTCATAGAGTACGAACTCTAAGCACGGCTAAAGAGTAATGAAAGAAGGGAATGTTCCTAAGCATATTATAGCCTCTTATTCATAAGTGTAGTGCACTAGACACTCATGAACAAGACTCTAATAGGTGTGGTGCATTGGACGCCAACCTAAATTTTATTCCCAAAATCTTATGCTCTGATACCACATTTGTCACATCCCGTGGGTATCCCCTAGATGTAACCTGGCGTACATGACCCCGAAGCGGTCTCATACAAGCCTCTAGCTTCATCATTACATAAGACATTAAAATAATGTGGAAAATTTAAAACTTTACAATTGAAGTCCAAACTTCACTTTTCATAAAAGAGAGTAATAGGAAAATCTGGATTGTCTCATACCACCATCTAAAACATAGGAATACCAAGTTTGGGACTTAGCCCTTATACATCAATAAAAGTCTCAACATGAGAAGTACAATAGAACTAAAAGATAGGAAATTTCGTCCTCAAACTTGAGGACTCACCACAACTTGGAGATAAGAAATCCAAGTGATCTTCAAAGAGAGTGACATAGTCACCTAGCCGAAACCTACACTCATTAAGATGTAGAAGGAAGAAGGGGTTAGCATATAATATGTACCAAGTATGGAAACATGCATAAAAACATTAAATATGATAAAAAGGACATTTTTGTTAGAAAAGTATGTCTTTGTCAAGTTTAGAAACCAACATGCATTTACAATGTACAATACAAGCCATAATCACATTTATACTCACTACATGGTAATATAAAAACCTTAGCAACCTCTAATGAACAATTGTGCATTGTATGGTTGGCATCGCATAATACCAACCCTACCGAGTGTCCCCTTGAAGCTCCCTTGGTTATGCATATCACCTGTAAACCTCATTATATTCATTAGTCACCAACAAGGAAATAGTCATGCACATTACTTTGACTACAAGGAAAGTCATTCATAATAACTAACCATTCAACATATATGTATGCATTTGTATCTCATCACAATAATAAGGAACCATCCCACAACATCCAACTAACTCCACTTGTGCAAAATGGGAGTGATGTCCCATACCCCCACTCCTGCTAAGTACACTCACCAAGAAATCATAGTATATCCCACGTCTCATTCATTATCATTCATTTAGGGAAGAATAACATAACCGACGTAGACCATGTGAGCTACATGGAATCCAGTGTCGTGTAACCCCACACCGAAGAAGGTGTCCTACTTGCCTAAGGTAGGACTAAGTGTATAGCGTCTAGGTGGATCCACTAGCTAAGTCCTATGTTGGCGCATAGTTATGGGATAGGGAGATTTCTTCTAGAAACCCGCCCTATTGAATTGGCGGAGGGGCTTCCATCTCACGAGTTCACTTTGGATGACCCTCCCTATTCCATTGGAGAAAGGGCCCTTGCCTCATTGTCCATAGTGACTCGGTGCTAAGTTTTATCTCCCAAATTATACATAATTAATAAGTCTTGAATTGCATTTACATATGTGAAGGAATGCTCTATCCCTCATTCAGTACATTCCATCGAAATAACTCATAGATTCATTAATGGTGAGAATGTACTTTCAACCTTAGAATCAACATTAGTGTGTGAGTAAGACTTTCACATTACATTCAAAGTATTTTAATGAGAATTAGACTTTCAATCAACACAATATATCATCATCATCCTAGACTATTCATGCATCATTAAGTATAAGGGTAAGAGAAGATCAATACTTTCAACAATACCATACTCTACACACTAGTCATAGGAGATTTACTTCCTAAGTGAATCAATAGGTTATACACAACTTTCATCAACATGTACAAACCCTAACAATTTACCCTTTTTCAAGGTCATGAATCATGTCTCACAATTACACCTAATATACTACAATAGGAATGAACAAAACAAGATTCAATAACTAAATTCACATAGAAACAATTCATAGTAATCATATTGCATCAATACACCCATCACAATACTTGAAATTGGGGTCATGGGGGTATTCATTGGTTCAAGGGGAATTTTACAATGAAAATCAACATTAAACATCAAATCATCCATAATATAATGCAATTAACATAATAAAAATCTTTTTTTAGGAAGAACCCATGGTTGGAATAGAAACCTAGTTTTTGAACAATGTATCAATTTCGAAATGAAGAGTTGAAGGGCTTCATGGAGAATGATGTTCCGTGAATCAAGGTTCCCATACCTTAATTGAAGCTTTTCCCACGAATTGGAGTTAAGAAGATGGATTCTTGAGACCTAACCTTTAAGTTCTTGGTGTTCTTCAATGGATAAACTCTAGAGAGAGAAATATTGATTGAAAGATGATGTTATTGGGTTTCTTCTTTTATTAATTGGGAGTAACTAAAAAGGAAGAATTTTGGCTTTAAAAACTATATATACTTATTAGGAAAAGAGTGGGAAAGTATTGGTTCAAGTTTAGGAAAGATTACTTAAAAGCCCTTACTTAAACTTCCATTTTTATGCTTGGCCCGCTTGAGCTCTCCCTTTGGCACCCTTGGCTTGCCAAGTCACTTAGGCGACTCGCCTAATGACCCTTAAGCTCGCCCATATTTCCAGTAAGTTCCCAAAGTGGGCAGCTCACTTAAGCGATGGGGAGGTCTGTTGGGTGAATCGCCAACCCGTTGGGTGACCCTCAACCCATCTCTCCCATGTGTCCAGTAGCATACGCTAGGAGGGATAGCACACTAGGAGACCAAGTGACCATGCTGACAATCGCCAACCTGTCCAAAGAGCAAACAAGGTTCTCCTTCACCCTTCCTTGATAGTTTACGTCCTTACCTTCATCCTAGATGTTTACCTTCCTCATTTTAGCTTCAGTTAGGTCTTTAAAAATCTCTGGAAGTTACATAAACACGTCCATTAATCCTAACTCAACCTAGACACCAACTTAAAGTTATACCAACCCACACAATGAGGCTCTAGTTCAGCATATTAATTTTCTAGGTTGTTACAATCAACGAATTTGAACATTTCAGCATCATTGCAAAAGTGATGTGTGCAACCACTATCAAGAAGACATGAATCAGAGCATTCATTAATTGAAAAGTATGAAACTGCAAATAATTGATCGTCCTGTACATCTGCAGCTTCTGTTGCTTGTGCTTGCAAAGCTTCAGAGGCCTTTGCTCTTGATTTATAGACCTTGGATATGCGCCATGTCTGCTTGCAGTTGTCACATATTGCATCGACTCTCCACCAATAGTACTTCTCCAGATGTGTAGTTCTTTTACAATGTTTGCATGGAGGGAACTTCTTCTTAACATCTCCACTATTGTTTCCTATGTCATGCTTGCCCTTATTCTTTTGGTTGAACTTTTGCTTTTCTTTACTGGAAATTTTCTTTTGTATAGAGAAAGCTCCTTTAGTGAACTTGTCCGGTCTTATAGTCCTTCTTCGCTCTTGTGCTTGAAGAGCACTCATTAGTTTATCAAATTAAAGGTTGCCCTGGTCTTGGGATTCTTCAAGAGAGGAAATCTTAGATTTAAACCTCTCAAGAAGAGTCACAAGAACTTTCTCCATGATTTGTTTTTCTGTAAATTCTTCACCAAGAAGTCTAATGTTATTAACAATTAAGGAGATTTGATCAGCATACTTACTAACTGTTTCACCTTCCTGCATATTCAAGGACTCAAACTACTTTTTAGGTTCAACACTTGCATTTGATGTGTTCTATCGTTGTCTTGTTATTCTTCTTTCAACCTACCCCTAGCCTCTTTTGCTGTTTTACAAGTCATAATTTTGTAAAACACATAATTTGCCACAGTATTCTATATAAGTTACTTGTCTTTATATTTATTTACCTTCTCTTCGTTGTTATATTTGATCTGAGCCAAGGTAGGATTTGTTGGTAGAGCAGCTAGTGGTTTATCGTCTGTCATAGTTTCCCAAAGTTCATAGACTTCCAGAAAACCTTGCATCTTCATAGACCAGAGTTGATAATTTTCACCAGAGAAAGTTAATGGTGGATTTAAAGGTAGGTTGTTGGATGTCATTTTGTGTTGTAGGTTAAAACTTTTTGGTCATGTAAGATCAACTTGAGCCTCTGATGCAACTGTTATAACACAAAAACTCAAGAAATTGATTTGAAGAATAAAAATAGAGTGAACTATGAAATTCCAACAATGCATTAATTTACAGAAGATCTGAATTTATCCAAGGAAAAACCTAACCATTTCCTATCTAGTAACCACTTACAAAGTGGATGTTAAAACTGAATAAGAACATGTGCCACTAATAGTCATAAAAGGGGTCACTAACTTCAAAAAGTTAAGCAACTAAAGTTGACTAAGTCTAGCTAGAAAATAGGAAGCACTAAACTGAAATAAGTAAAACACAGTAAAAATAATAAGCTAAAAAAATGCCAATTGTCTAATAGCAAGAACATGTTCCTCGACTTTCTCTCCCTCTCGGTATTTGTCATAGTCCAAAAATAGAAGTCATAATATGACACATATTTCGATTCCACCAATAGGTATGACAATTTATTATCCAAATTATTGTTTATTTAAAGAAAAAAATACAAAACATAAGAAATTAAGAAGTGTAAATCGAGTCTCAAATTCAAACTTTCAAAAATCAAAATAGAATGCATAAATAATTAAGTCTACAACACCAAAATCTAGAGACACGAGCCAAGCTTCTACAATAACATTGATAATTTATCCTTCTCTTTTACATTATGAATCATTTTTTCTACTCGTAGTGAGACAAAATTAGCTTATTCAAACGAGGCAAGGATACTAAAGATAAGCGTATGAGTCATTCTTCGATAAAATTAATACATAAGAAGGTAAGGACGAAGCATTGAACACAGATTTTTCACATAAAATATGTGATTTATATGAAACATATATAAAAACAAAAGGTAATAAATTAAATGAGAGAGTGAGGATAAAAAAGTTTCTTATTGATTCTTGAAGCAAGAAAAAAGAGAAATCAAACTAAAACTAATTGTTACAGTTGTCTTCTACACCTACATGACCTAAATTCAAGCTAAAAGATAACGGAGGGCAAAATAATGTTGAGGAAGTGCACACCATAATAAATTGCTATATTTTAGCCATTTTTTGTTTCCTAGTTTGTTTAAAACTCTTTTAGTTACTGTTCAGTATTAGTTCCTCAATTTCAGTAAAAAATAACTTAGTTTTAGCATATTTTTTAGCATTACTTTACATAATCTTTGTTAAGATGCGACGTATTTATTAAGTCTCATTTAACAATAGAAATCACTTTTCCTTTTTCTTCTTCAATCAGTTCTTATTCTCCTCTATTACACACTAACATTGGTATCAGAGCCCTTTAGTTCTTAAGGAACTTGTAAGAATTTGTGAGTTACATTGAGTAAAACTCAAACCTAATTAAACCATTACATAAAACTAGCTTTGCTCTGCCAGTTTTTTATGAAGAAAACTAACAGATTTGGGTTGTTAGGATGGAAGCCTACATGGATGTATGTGATCTTTGGGAGGCAGTAGAGGAGGATTAGGAAGATCCTCTTTTACCATACAATCCTATAATGGCTCAGATTAAAACTCATAAAAAGAAGAAAACCAGGAAGTTGAAGGTGAAGACATGTCTCTATGTTGTAGTATCTCCTACTATTTTTCGAGAATCATGACTCTTAAATCATCTAAGGAAATACGGGAACTTTGGACAATAGTGTTAGGTTCAGGAAAAGTCCAAACTTCAACTTGCAAGTGTATTATGATAGTGATTTGGTTGGGTCAAATGATGACATGAAAAGCACTTCGAGTAATTGTTTTATCCTTGGTTCGGGATAATTTTCATGGTTCTCAAAAAGAAGCAAGGTATTATGGCACAAACAACTGCAGAAGCTGAATTTAAAGTTGTAATATCAGTTGTTAATCAAACTCTTTGACTAAGGAAGATTATGTTAGCTCTTGATCTGGAGTAACAAGAATGAATGAAAGTGTTTGTGTATAATCAGACAGCCATGGAAATTTCTCATAGTCTAGTTTTTCATGGAAAAACAAAACATTTGAATATCAAATTGTACTATTTGAAGAAAGTGCAAGCAGAAAAAGAGGTGAAGTTGGTTTATTGCAAGTCAGAAGATTAAAATATTGATATTCACTAAGTCTTTTCATGTTAATAAGAGTGAATTCCTTAGAATGAGGCTTCGTGCCACGCCCCGAGCCTACACCCTGGACATGGCCGGCACTTGAGAACTATCGCTGATCCACAAGCGAACCCTTGGTCTGGCTGACTACTTAGCGAAAGACTTACTCAAGAAAAATGGGGACTCCAACTACCAACAATTAACTCAAAGCATCTCAATATTAACCCAACTCAATAAATGTCTGAAATACTTAATTAAACATAAATAAGTGACTCAAAGTCTCATAACATCAACAAGGGAAATAGGGAGAGACTCCTAAACTTCTAACTATATAGGAATCCTCTAAATACTATGAAAGCTATCGGGACAGGATCCTCGACAACTCAACAAAACAATAATGATAGAGTGAATTCCTCCTGAAAGTAAGGAGGCTTACCAAAACTAGCTGGAATATAAATGGTATAAATGGAGTGCCTATTGATGACCCTGAACACCTGTATCTGCATCAGAAAATGATGCAGGTCGAATGACATTAGTAAATTGAATGTACGAGCATATAAGGGGAAAACTGAAACATATATAACTGAACTAATAACATGGCAAGACAATACTCACCTTAAACTCAACTAAAATATGAAAGCAATAATAATAAATGCAATATTTAAAGCTTTCAGAATAGAAACTATAAACTCAAATGTATAAAAATACAATAACATACTCTTTACTCTTATTTGGGAGATTCTCTAATCAACAACCATCACTATGAGCTATGTGATGATACAGCGTCTCGCCCACACTTCCAGAACTGTCCTATACCTTGCAGTGGTATAGAACAACTCAACTAAGTGGATTCACTAAGCTATGCTTAAAAGCAATAAGGAGTTGTCTATAAAGTACGGTCCCTTACCCATGTTGGTTAAATGGTTTATGAGGAATGTGAGTTTTCTGAACTCATCCCCATATCAGTGCTCAGTACTACTCCCAATAATATATAACTCATGCTCAAATGTATAAAACATAAATCTTTCTCAATTGGAGGTAGTTACTCAAAAGATCCTCTTAAAAGAGGTAATACTCTTAAACTTCTTTAAACTCATAAACTCATTTAGAAATAGATGTTTCTCTCTTTTAAAGGTAAAAGTGTTACACTTAGGAATACTTAATTCCCTTATACTCATTTTGAAATATTAAATATAACTCCTCTCATTCTCATACTCATTTACTAAAGATTTAGTTCAAAACTATAGTTAATTGTGAAAGAGTTCTCAAATTTGACTCAAAAGAACCTCTTAAACTTTCCTCTTCACTTTACTTAAATTTTGAACTGTAAATTAAATTAAGAGATGTGATCAGGATATGTAGGATCTCTCAAGGATTAATACATACATTATGAGTTAATATAAAAAAGAGAGCGAATACATGATTTGAAAGAACACATACGGGATGAAGAATGGAGAAGAAAAGGGTCAGGCGACCCTGGCCTAGTAGTGGCGCATCGCGCCAGCCTCAACAGTCCTGGGGCTGCTTTGGGGCACATTGTAGGCACAGGGCGTCAACCGCAAAGCTGAAGCGCCAAGTTCCTGGCGCTTTAGGGGGGCTCTTCCCCACCCTAAAACCAGATTGTTGATGAATCTTTTTGTTCAATTATGGGTCCTAACTCATATAGAATCAATTTTTTTCTTCCAAATTCACTTTGATTCATAAACCCAACACAAATTAGTTGAAATACAACCCAAATTCTATCAAGAAACACCAGTTATTCGCAAGACCCTCACCTCAAGAACTCAAAACCTCCAATGTAAAAAAATGAGGCTAAAACTCAAGAACTACTCAAGAATCTTTACATAAACAATGTCATGGATGAATTAATGGAATAATCACATGTTTGGCATGAGGACTAACAAGTCCATTACTATGGAAAACCTCACATACTGGAAAAAAATGATTGTTCTTGGTGAAATTCCTCAACCCTTGAATGAATTCTTGAAAACCCTCTTTTCCTCTTCTTGAAACTTCGTCCTAAAATTTTAAGTATTTAGCAATGTGAAAAATAACTTAGCGTCTGATTAGTCAAGCCTAGTGGGGTAAGGAAAATACAAAAATTCCCCTTTCTCAAATGGATGAAATTCCTTAACTAGAAAGGCTTCACTTAAATAGCAATAGCATTTAACTCGGAGCTCAAAATTTATCAAAATTGGTGGTGTTGGAAAGAAGACTCAAAGACCTTTCATTTAATATGTGATGGGCCACCTAACTCTTTATGTGCTAAAAAATATAGTCATTTGAAGTTGGTCCAAAACTAAAACTGATGTAAATGCGAGTCTTCAAACGAAGGTCTTTGAGTCCTCTTTCCAACGCCACCAAGTTTGCTAAATTTGAAGGTGCGAGTAAAAAGTTATGATTACTTGAGTGAAGCCTATCCAGTTAAGGCTTTTCATCCGTTTGGGAAAGAGGTACTTTGGTCTTTTCCTTACCCCACACGATTTGACCACGTTTTTCCTCACCCAAGTTAAGGGTCTAATCAGATGCTAAGTTATTTTTCACATTACGAAATGCTTAGAATTTTAGGGCTAAGTTTCAAGAAGATGGAAAGAGGGTTTTCAAGCGTTCAATCAAAGGTTGAGGAATTTCGCAAAGAAAAAGGGTTCTTTCGAGGTATGTAGGCTTCTCATAGTGTTGATTTTGTTCGCCCTCATGCCAATCATGTAATTTCATTCACCAATTCGTCCACGAGAATGTTTATATTCAGATTCTTGAGAAGTTCTTGAGTTTTAGCCCCATTCTTTAACAATGGAGGTTTTGACTTTTGAGGTGAGGATTTTGCTAATGAGTGATGCTTCTTCATAGATTTTGTGTGAGATTTCATTGAATTTGTATTGGGTTTTTGAATCAAAGAGAGTTTGGAGGAAATCATTCGATTCTAGATGAATTAGGACCTGAAATTTGACAAGAAAATTTGTCGGGTTTCTTGGCAGAGGGGTGGAGCGTCGCGCCAGCCATAACACCCAAACTACTGGCCAGTAAGTTGGGTTCTGGCGTGCTACGCCAGCAGAGCACCTCAAACACTGCTCGGTAATTTGGGGGATGGCGCCCTACGCCACTCAGTGCGCCAGGTCCTTACTCTTCCGTCCTTCTTTCCATATGTGTTTATTCAAATCATGTGTACGTTCTCTTCTTATTATGAACTCTTAAACTCTTCTATAATTCTTGAGAGATCTTACATGTCATAATCACATGTCTTAATGCACATTTCTAATTAAAGTAATGTTAAGAGGAAAGTCAAGAGGTTTGTTTGAGTCACTTCGAGAATTCTTTAAATTGATTATAGTTTTGAACTAAATCTTGAGTAATTAAGTAAGAGAATGAGAAGAGTTTTCTTTCATGTTTCAAAATGAGTATAAGGGAACTAAGTATTCCCAAAATGTAATACTTTTACATTTAAAAGAGAGAAACATCGATTTCTAGATGAGCTACGAGTTCACTTTTAAGAGTCTTTTGAATAATTACCTAAAATTGATAAAGAGTTATATTTTAAACATTTGAGCATGAGTTATATATTACTGGGAGTAGTATTGAGCACCGATATAGGGATGAGTTCATACAACTCATTATCCTCATAAATCATGTATGCCAACATGGGTAAAGGATCATACTTTATAGATGATTCCTTATTTCTTTTAAGAATAGCTTAGTAGATGTATCCACTTAGTTGAGGTATTCTATACCCCAACAAAGTATAGGACAATTTTAGTAGTGTAGGCAAGACGTTGTATCATAACATAACTCATAGCGATGGTTGTCGCTTATAGAATCTTCCAAATAAGAGTAAAGAGTATGTTATTGTATTTTTATACATTTGAGTTGATATCTACTATTTTAAAATCTTTAAAATTGCATTTTCTACTATTGCTTTCATATTGGAGTTGAGTTTGAGGTGAGTATTGTCTTCCCACGTAATCAGTTCAGTTAACTATTACTTTCAATTTTTCCCTTACATGTTTGTACATTCAATGCACTGACTTCATTCGACCTACATCTTTGTAGATACAGGTGTTCAGGGTCATCAACAGGCGCTTCGTTGATACCTTTGTATTCCAGTTAGCTTTGGTGAACCTCCTTGCTTTCTGGTAGGTTCCACATTTATATTTCAGTTTTGTTAAGATGTTGTCGGTCTTGTCCCAACATCTATCGTAGTATTTAGAGGCTTCATAGATAGTACTAGTTGAGGAGTCTTTCACTATTTCATTTGTTATGTTTTGAGACTTTGAGTATTTCAAGACACACTTTGGGTTAAGCTGTTGTTGATACCTTATGGGTTAAATCTTTGCAATAGAAGTTCATCTTTTGTTGAGTAAGTCTTCCACTGAGTAGTGAGCCAGGACAAGGGTTGGCTAGGGTTCGCTTAGGGACTAGCGATGTTTCTCAAGGGATGGCAATGTCCAGGGTGTAGGCTCGGGGATTGACAAATACTATGAGAAACATCACATACCCTAGAAAGAACGATTGTTCTTGGCGAAATTTCTCAACAGTTGAATGAACGATTAAAACCCATCTTTTCCTCTTCTTGAAACTTTGCCCTAAAATTCTAAGTGTTTAGGAATGTCAAAAAATAACTTAGAGTCTGATTAGACCCCTAAATTGGGTGAGAAAACGTGGTCAAGCCTAGTGGGGTAAAGAAAAGACCAAAATACCCCTTTCTCAAACTGATGAAAGGTCTTAACTAGAGAGGCTTCACTCAAACAGTCAAAACTTTTTATTCGGAGCTCAAAATTTAGTAAACTTGGTGGCATTGGAAAGAGGACTCAAAGGCCTTCAGTTTTATAGATCATGGTTCTCCTAACTCTTTATGTTCTGAAAGATATGATTGTTTGAATTTGACCCAAAACTAAAATTGATGGAAGTTCGAGGTGTTACACTTGGACTATGCAGTTCTTGAGCAATGAGGAGTGTTACATTTGTCTTCTAGAATTACATGACCTAAATTCAAGCTAGAAGATGACGTATGGAATAAGAATATTTAGGAAGTGCACACCAGAATAAATTGCTATATTTTAACTATTTTGTGTTTCCTAGTTTGTTTAAAACTCTGTTAGTTATTGTTAAGTATTAGTTCCTCAATTTCGTCAAACAATAACTTTATTTTAGCTATTTTCTATTTCCTAGTTTGTTTAAAACTCAGTTAGTTACTTTAAGTATTAGTTCCTCAATTTCAGTAAACAATAACTTAATTTTAGCATATTTTTTTAGCGTTACTTTACATCATCTTAGTTAGCAGCGATGTATTTATTCAGTCTCATTTAGCAATAGAAATCGCTTTTCCCTTTTCTTCTTCAATCAGTTCTTATTCTCCTATGTTAAACACTAAAACTAACCATAAATCTTAACATATTTCAAGTCTCAAAACAATGATTTAGACGAAAAGACAAAGTAGAATACTAAATTATTACATGATCTTAGGAGCTAGAAACTTGGTTTAAGCTCGTCTGCTTAAATAAAAAAAATTACTTTGAACAAACAGATTATTCAGAAAACCATAAACATTTCTACCTCTGAGCTTCACCTCAAAAATAACAAAGAAAAGAAAAATGCTTAGAAGTTAATAACTTTCACAACTATTAGGTTGAGAACAAAGTGTCCAAAACCTAGTCAAGTAAAGGAAATTCTAGCCTTTTGGGTGTCTCTTCTCCCATTTAAAAACAGTGGAGACTTGATGGATTTATATAGATTTCAAAATCTCAAAAAAATTTGGTTCTCAATCGATTTGGGAAAATACAAATTTAAAAATTCTAAGGGATAAGAATTCAAGGTTTATACATTCTGGGATATGGTTGACTTACCCACTGGTGGAATGTTGTAAGTGTCATCATGACTTGAGATTTTGAATCGTAATAGTAAAGACATACTTTTTTGGGAAAGGTGTCACGACCCAAGCCTAGGGCCTAGACGTGACATGGCGAATGAGGAACCCGAAGGAACCCCAAACAAGCCTCTCAAACTTGTCATCACACTTCATCGGTCGCGGAAGTACATTCAACATTAATTAACGGGAAATAGGGAC
>JAJOOS010023997.1:0-22753 GCA_029582725.1 Solanum chiquidenum
CTTCATCTTCATCAGTTGTGCCTTCATTGTGATCAGTTCTATCTCCATCTTGAACAGTAGCTTTTCTAAATCTCGTTTATTACCACCTCCATCTTGATTAGCATTAGCGCCTAAATCTTGCTCATAAGGATCCTGTTCATTACCATCTCCATCTTGATAAGCATTTTGCTCATTGGCGCCTAAATCTTGTTCATTAGCATCTCCATCTTCATCAACATTTTGCTCATTAGCGCCTAAATCTTGATCATTAGGAACCTGTTCATTAGCATCTCCATCTTGATCAGTAGGAGGCTGTTCATTATGGCCTCGAGAGAGAAGATGAAGCAATGTTACATCATTACAGCATATAAGCTTGTCCCTGCCACAAAATACTCATTTGAATTAACCTCTTACAAGTTACAAGTCATATCACATATCTGTAGTGCAGTCCAAAATTAGAAACTTACAATCTCATATTATTAGCGCCTAAATCTTGTTCATTAGCATCTCCATCTTGATCAGCATTTTGCCCATTAGCGCCTAAATCTTGATCAACATTTTGTTCATTAGTACCTTCATCCGATAAACTAACCTTTTCCCTGCCACAAAAAATACTCATTTGTATTAACCCTTACAAGTCATATATACCGCATATGTGTACAGTCTCAATTCGTAATTAGAAACTTACCATTTCATACAGAATCTTCCTTCTCTAATAAACCTGGATGGTCGAGTGAGTGCCATCTGAAGAAATCATCAATTCAGTATTTAATAACAAAATCGTCATGTTCATGAAAACAAAATGCTCTATAAGCCAAGAATTAATCACAATTCATGATACAAATGTGTAGAAGAATCTAAAATTTTGAAATCAGTAGCTAGCATAGATGGAAAAGTAGATGCAGAGTGAGAATCCATACAAGAAGAGCGGTTTCGTCGAAGAATGCAACTCGAGTTCTGCACTCACGGCAACGGATGCATTCAGTAGGAGCCTTTCTTCCACAACAAAATTGAGTTGAAGACAAATATTGATTCAGAATGGGAATGACAAGGGAATGTTGATATATATATATATAGAGAGAGAGGGGGGCCACTTCTTGATTCTTGAATTTACAGTTAATTCAAAAAAGGAGGGAAATTTGAAATTGCTTCACATTGAACAAAATTTCCACCTTTAATAGGAAGAAAATAATTTATTTTTTTTGCCCCTTAAGAAGATGAATAGTGTTAACCAAATGACATTTCATTTTGCATTCTTACACATATGCAAAGACGTATTATTTGACTATGATTAGTTAATTCATATGTTTATTATATCATATCATATATATTATTGTTATTATTATTATTATTATTAAAAGTAAAAAGATTCAAAGTGCAAAGTTGAATTATCATTTTACCCATACACTAAATTAATATATTATAAAATTTCTAATTAATTAAATATTAAATAGTAATTAAATGTCCCTCAAAAATTAAATAACCACTTTGTCCTTCATTTGATTAACATTATTCATCTAATAACTTATGTTTAGAAACTAAATCATTACAAAAAATATATATATTTCAATGACCTATAAACCGTTAAGAACTATTAAGATATTGGCTTATCAATTATTGATTTATCGGTTATTTATTGTTATCGGTTCGGTTATCAATTTAACCGTTAATATTTGACACAAAAAATAAATGATTGTAAATCACTTAGAAACATCACCACAAACCAAATAAATCATGCACATGAATTGATAGATTGCGTCTTGCCTAAAAGCAACACTAACACATTGTAGAATAGCCGAAAGTTTGATACTACTAGAAATAAAGTATGAAACTAAAAGTCAAGGACTTTATATACCGAATGATACAAATATAATTTATTAATTTACTATCGGCTTATCGGTTAACCCGTTAAGAAAAAAATCTCAAACGATTAAGAACCGATAACCCGATAATAAGAAAATCAAACTATTATCAAAATCGTTATACCAATAACTTATTATTAATAAACTAATAGCTTTTTTTCGATTCAATTATGAGTTTCAATTCGATTTTGAACCGCCCCAGTTTCAACCCAACATTTATTCTCTCTATATAACTAGAAATAAATGTTAATTCGCAGAAAGAAGTTCTGTTTCCTCATTAAACTTTAACATATTAGAATCAGTATCTCCTTCAAATTCCGATATTCGCGTGCTTCCCGCCAAAAAAACAGCCATGAATGGCCGCCGGCGACGATTCTTCGCGCCGACTTCATCTCCTTCTCCGTCGATCGGCGATCTCCATGTTAAGTTCTCGCGAATTGTTTCTAATCAGGAACAGCATAAACTTGCCTTCAATCAGCTAGATTTTCAGAACCGAACTGGCCTGCAGGAAGTACAAATTCTTCAAACTCCTAATTTTAACATTAAGTTCCATCTGTCAAAACCTAAAGCAAATGGAGAGTTGTGAATTTGACGTTTTAATTTGTGTTTTTGTTTTTTGAAGGCCGCAGACGTGTTTGAATCGTTAGCTAATCCGCTGATGAAGCTAGTCGGATTGAAGACTGTTGAAATGGCTGAGGAAGGAAAAATTAATACTGTTGTCTTCGATTATAATCATTTTTATTCCGATATACTCTTCCGTCCAACTCGTATACTCTGTTATCTCCATTTATTTAATCTATATCTGAACTCTGAAGTTCTGTTTGAGCCTGTTGATAATTGTGAAGATGAACTCCTATGCGTATTCGGTTTCTCAATTCTGTGTTTACTTTTCCCAGAGAGTGAAAAAAAATGGTTTCGGTGACAGGACTGCAAGAGAAATGAGAATGGAGCTGAAGGACGGTGAGAAAAGAGGCTAGTGAAATTGAGGTAATACATAACGAGTTTGAGTTTCCGTATGCATTGATAATGGCAGATTTCCTTTTCATTTCATAGGACTCTAAGCTCAAGTTGTTAGTTTAAATTATGCACTCCTATTACATTATTCATAAGGATTGAAAGTCCAGTCTAATAGAGAAACTATCTGAGTATAAAATTTGAATAGTTAAGTGAATTTAAAGTTTTGAAACTTGTAATAGTTTCAAACAGTGTAATGTTCCAAAACAGAAAGTGTGTTGTATAATTAGAATAGCAGGAGTCTGCGTATGGTGTGTATTTCTATCAGTAATTGAACTGTGAGACTAGTTGGAGGAGCAATGCTTTCCATCAGTTAATCTTGACACCTATAAGTGTATCAAGCAAGTGGATGGACAGTATTTTCACTCGAATGACAAAAACACGAAATCCAAAAGTGATTGAAGGATATATCTATGCTCCGTACAACTCTGAAACTCTACCTCTTACTCACTCTGCCTTTGTGAATCTAAATATTTTGTTATCTTTTGGTGGTACATGCAATGTTAATCGTCGTTTAGCATTGAGGTCTAAGCTAAGTTTATAGTATGGTAATTGTCTATATACACTTCAAAATGTTGCCCAAAATACTACTTAAGCGTTGTGAATAACACTGACTTAATGAATTGTTGGAATGGGGGCTGACTCTTCAAAAGATTCTCATGAATTTCGACATAATTTGTTTGATTATAGATGTGAATTTGGCTTCTCAATTTGCAAATGCAGGAAGAAGGCTATATGAATAGAGCCAAAACAGTTGGCAAAGAGCTAATTCAGAAACAAGAGATGCAATTAATGCAGTTGATCCATCTGCTAAGACAAGTTGAATCCCAAGTAAACACAAGCCAAACCAACATTCTTCAGACCCTTAGTGACCATCAAAATTCCATACATAATGTTTTCAAGAAAGCTGTTGCATATGTTTCTGCCATTCACCAAAGAGGTGAAAATAATGGCACTTCTTTGATCACAATTCAACTTCTAAAACACATATTCCATCTTGTTGTTATTACACTGAGCTCGGTGGAGTGTGGAGTGGACAACCTAGTAGATGAGCTAGCCACAAGAATGTGTAGTCCAATGGTCGACTATGTCAAGGGTCTTAAGCTAGAAGTCACATCAGGAAGATGTCATCGGCTACTGAGCATAGTGGAAGAGATGGGAGGAGCAATGAGAACAGGGAGGACAGAGTTGGAGGAAGCAAGGAAGAAGGCAAGAATAGCAGAACATAATAGACATGAGGTGTTGTACAAGCTGAAGGAATCAGAAGAAATGGCAAGGAAATATCAAGGATTTCTTTCGAAAGCCAAGAATGGATCAAAGGAACAATTTGAGCAAGAGAAGGTATTACTCATACTTGATTAGTTTACTACAAATTCACTTAATGTCAGCCGTCTCTGTAGTCTGAAGAGAAAAACCTCTTCACTATGGGTGGTCAAGGATGCACTGTCTCTCAGAGTCTTGCTATTTAGTAAATTAAATTTACCTCCCATACTACATATACTGATAAAATCTGGTGACTCTTCATTTGCTGTCACTATATGGATTTGAACTTTTTATGCCAAAACCTTTTGAACTCATTAAATTTCTTGTTATGATTTGCAGTTCTTTATTGAAGGAGTTCAAACTTGTTATTTTTCCAAAATTAACGAACTCAATGATTGTTTGGACGAAGGAATACACGCTTCTGAGAATGTACATATGCTTAGAAATAGTGAATGAAACATCTTAATATGGATGGAATTTATACAGACAATAGTCATCCACTCACATATGCTTTTCTCAATCCCTGTGCATTAACATTGTGTAGCATCTGTCCTTTCTATATTCTGTAGTATCATAAATTCCAATTTTGTTATTTGTATTTCAATTGTCGAAATGGAAATTGCTTGTAAACTGGTTTTGTTAGGAGCTGCATTTGGGAAATATCAGCTCTGCTCACTTGCTAAACCTTTTAGTGCTACTGACTGTGCTATTGTTTGCAAATTGTTGTTCTATCGTTAAGCTTGTAATGAAGGACCAGGATCATGCTAAAGAGGACAACCTACTGTGGGAGCTACTACAGAAGAAGAGAAAATTAGGCATGGGAAATGGCAGCAGTAAACCATGCGGCCGTGCATTGAGACAGTTGAAAGAGCTAGGTCCACAAACCCCGCACTTGGGTCCCTCCTCTTCACCTTCATACAGTTCAAATGGGCAACGTTTGCTACCCATGATACCCCTGGGTACCTCACCTTCAGTGACGTATCCACAACACAAACCTCAGAAAAAGATCAAATCCGGATTTCGTACTTAAGATTTTAGCATATGGCAAGCAGGTCACTTGCTGGTAGGAGGCTTGGACCAGTTTGCGTATGGCTTGGTTTTCGTAACTATACCTCGATTACCTTTTAAATTTTACTGTAAGGTGCTTCAGTGGTTTTGCCATTTTTGCGTTCTGTTAATCCACCATGTTGACAGTGAATAAAGTAAGCGTTAGAGTGCATTCACTGATTAAACTTTCTAAACCATGAAGATATCCTCTAGTGTGGACAGCGGTTACAAGCAAAATAACTGTCTGCAAACCATTGAAGAGCTGCCTATGTCTACTATCCTAAAGAAAGTAGTAGTAGTTGTATATGTTAAACAATAGTGGAAATGCAGATGCAGTAATGTCGATATAGGAACTAAATAACCCTGTTCACTATGAAAAACATTTCTAGATGAGTTCGGTCAGAGCTAAGCAAGTAGGGATAGTAGAAATTTGAACAGGTGTAAGACTTGAAGTTTTCTAAAGCAGGTATTCAAGGAATATTAACACATATTTATTCAGATTGTGTATCTCATATGTAGTGATCTTCAACTATCAGGCAACATGGATACAATTTTGTAACGTAAGTGATACTTCATAAGCGTGATCAATTTTCGTCATATATGGGCATTCTGTAACTATATAAGGAGATCAATAAATGCATAGAAGCAGCAACAAAACAGTACTCTACCTTTTCTGTGCTGTCAAGTGCAACAGTGATCCTGCACTTGTTACCAAATTAGCCAACTTAGGTGCTAATTTTGATTGTGCTAGCCTTCTTGAGATTGACAGTCTTAAGTCATGGGATTAGCCCAACCCAAATCATATTTGCTTACGCTTGCAAGGCTATTTCCCCCATCAAGCACGCTGCTGCTATCGGGGTCAATCTCACAACTTTGGGTCAACAATACCTCATATCCAAGATGACAAATAGGAAGACATAACGAGAAAAAAGGTAATTCAAAAGGCACGATATATTGAAATTTCAAATTTTGATATGATATACATACAGTTACAGAATAATGCATATGAGGAATGAGTAGAAAGAAGGCAAATAATGAGATTATAAGGTATTGAGATTAGTAAACAAAAAGGTTCAGGATCATACTAAAGTATTGGAATTGGAGGTTTATACCTTGGAGTTGGTGTGGAATGGAGATAAGTGGGTGATTCCGTCCTGTTTGGTATAGTTTTGGCGAGGTTAATGCCAATGGTGCTCTTCATTGGATGGATCGCGAGGAAAATGACAGAATTTACTGCTTCGATATTGAGGCAGAAAAGATCAAGTCCCTGCCAGCTCCACCGGGTCTGGAAACTCCATCCTCGCGTTTGAGGCTAGCAGAGTTGGGGAATTGTCTCTGTTTGACTGATCATATCGACAAATAACGCCTTAATTTCTGGTGGATGAAAGAGTATGGAATTGCTGAATCTTGAACTAAAGATAACATTTTGGTGGATTGTATTCCCTCTGTTATGGATAACTATAATTTTGAACTGATAATATTTTGGAAAGATGGAGAAATCTTGATGAAGTCGCACAAAACTAGCTTCTTACAACAAGGGCTGCGTATCAGTCGATTCGGTTTTGAAGTTTATCGATTCGACTTATCGGTTATCGGTTTGTAGACATGTTAAATTGTTAAGAACCATTAAGATATTGGCTTACTGGTTACCGGTTTATCGGTTTAACTGCTATGATTTGATACAAAAAATTAATGATTGAAAATCACTTAGAAGCATGGTGACAAACCAAATAAACCATGCATATATGTTGATAGCTTGTATCTTGCTCAAAAACAACACTAACACATTGTAGAATAATCGAAAGTTTGAGACTGCCAGAAAAAAAGAAGTAAATCCTAAGTCTAGGATTTTATATACCGAATGGTATAAATATAATTTATTAATAAACAATCGGGCTATCAGTTAACCCGTTAAGAAAAAACCTCGTTAAGAACCGATAACCCGATAATAAAAAAAAATCAAAACCATAAAACCAATAACCCATTACCGATAAACCAATAACTTTTTTTAGGTTCGGGTTATCGGTTTCGGTTTGATTTTGAACCACCCTACTTACAACCCAAAATGGAAGAAGCTCAGGGTGGTTGATGTTTACCATGATGTTACTACGATGACTAGATACATTTCAAGCTTTTACTCGCACTAGATACATTTCAAGCTTTTACTCGCTCAAGACTATCATGGGAACAACTTTCAAGTCACACATGTTTATTCGGAGACTCAGATAATTTAGTATTTATTTAGTCTTGCTTCCTTCGGGATATTATGTTTAGCTTCTGTGTTTCTGGTTTAGTTTAGTTTTAAACCTGGCAACTCTTACTATTTTGTGGGTACTTTTGAATTCTGGCAAACCTTCTGAGCCAACACTGGGTGGAGCGCAACCAAGACGCCACCGCCTATGTCGGGAATCTCGACCCTCAAATTGCTGAAGAGTTGTTATGGGATCATGTTTGTTCAAACATGTTTAGTAGTCAATGTTTATGTCCCCAAGGACAGAGTTATTAATGCTCATCAGGGATACAGTTTTGTGGAATTCCGAAGTGAAGAAGATGTTGACTATGCAATAAAGGTACTGAATATGATAGAACTTTATGGGGAACCAACAGTTCCCAGTGTTCTAGAAGCCAATGGTGCGGTTGGTGCTCCTATTCCCCCACGACCTTTTGCAAATGGTCCTATGCCTCCAGCTCCTGTTCCAGCAATTCGGCCACCACCTATGCACCCTAATGTCTACCCATCAATGCAGATGCCTCCACCACAAGCTTGCCAGGGACAACCTATGCAACCAGCTGCAGGTGGCATTCTGCAGTAGCAAATGCGCAGAGGAATGCCACCTCCGCAACCCCTGCAGTTAGCTCCACCCCTAAATAGGCCCCTCCACCACCAGCTACAATGGGTGGTAATGTTTGGCGTCTGCCACCGCCTCCTCAACACTTAAATTATGGTCACCATGCTATGCCCCATATGTCGATGCAACCACCCTCTCCACCTCTTGCACCAGGTTGAAAATTGGAGACACCTAATTTTGTAGTATCTTAAATGTCTATCCTTTCTGGGGTATAACATTTGATGAATAATGAATTTCTCAAAATACTTTTGATGATGACAACATGAACCAGGTTCACATAACACATACCAGACTTAAAATGAAGAAGCGGGAAAAGTTCATTTATGTAGAGATAAAATAGGAAAAACGTGTCCAAAGTAGTAAGCCAAGTTAATGTCACAGCCCGAAGCTACCCCCAGGACGCGGACACTGGACCTAGGATCACGAGTGACCCCAAGCTAACCCTGCTGGCATATCATAAGCATACTGAATAAACTGAAGTAAGGAAATACTGTGCGGAAGCTAAATCATAAGATAAACTGAAATGAAATGATGGGGATACCCATAACTATCTGAATATATAAAAACTAAGAGTTTAACAACAACTGAAAGGTCAAACTCAAATGCTAAACCTGAAACTAACTATGTCTGAAATAAGCCTCTAACTGACTAGAAGTGCTAGGACATGCCCCAACTAAATCTAGCAAAGACCGAAACTAAAGACTAAAAGCAAAAGAACCATGTCTATCGTCCTCGGAGAATGAGGACTCACCACTAAAACTGCTGAGCTGAAGATCGGGAACCGATCTATGCGTGATCTAGAAGCTGAGGACCTGAACCTATATCACGAGAAGATGTAGCACAGAGTATGCGTCAGTATTTGAAAGGTATTGAGCATGCGGGATATATAAAGCTGAACAATATACATAACTGAATAAAACATGTAACTGAGCAATGACATAAAATAAGCATGATACTATACTGAAAATACTAAACATGAACTAACTGAATGCAATGACCAAGTTTATAACATGCTGAGACTGAAATCTGACTGTAACTGATAACATGGTCAATCAATGGAATCTGACTGTGGGAGCTACTAATAACCGACATAAAACCACACGAGCTAAATGTGGAGTCCGATGTATATGCCCCATCGAGAGGACCCAATATACCCTGCCAGAGGTATAGAGGCATGACTGGTGTGATCACTAAACTGATGCCCACAAAGGGGACTTATAACCTACGGGGGAACGTAGTTCTGGGATTTGAAGGTGACTGATCCTAGTCCAACTCAGTATTAAGCCTACTCCCAACTGAATATGTGAAATTTATAACATACTGAAGTAAACTGGATAGCACAATAATCTGACATGCAAACTCTGAAAATGCAACAATTATAACTAATAATGTGACATTCGTAAACTGAAGCATGTATATCTGAAATAACTAACCTAGCATGTGTAATTTATGAACTAAAAGAACTACATAGCTAGGGTTCTGAATATCATACAAAAAAACTAAGCAACAACATGATAATCTGATTTGGATCATTCTAAAAGCTAAAACCCAACAATTTCTAACATTCAAGAAACCCTAGGTCTAGATAATATTAAGGGAATCAAGATTCTGACTGAAATCTAGGGATCTAATGGGTAAAAGGAACCCACTAGTAAAATCCCACATACATGGTGATGAATTCCACGGAGAAATCTTTCAATTTTGGGGCTGGAACTGATGAAAACATGTTGCGTTCTTGAACTAGGGCTGCTTGACTTTCTCCTCTATTTTGCTCTAAGTTTCACTTGATTTTGGTAAATAATTGATTAGGTTAGGTTCTAATTAGTTTACTAGGCTAAAACAGATCAAAACCACATAGTTTAGGGGTTAAACGACATAGTTTAGGGGTCCAACGCATGAGGAAAAGACCAAACGACCCCTGACTTAAAAGTTGTCGGGGTCACCGATGGACCAGACTGACGGTCCGTGGACCAGACCGACGGTCCATCCTGGCGACCGTCGATGGGGTTCTGGGACTGACATTTGAGGGGTGTGATCCATGGACCAAGACCATGGCACGTGGTCTGACCTACGATCCGTGGGTTCGACCGTGGGTCAACCCTTAGACAGTTTTCTGGACCTTTTCTGGGAGGGGGTTACAAGTCGTGAACCACAGACCACCAGGACGAACCGTGGGTCACCCTATGGTCTGTGGGTGGCAACCGTGGGTTGCACCTGCAACTTCTGGAAAATCTGATGATTTGGTCTGTTTAGGATATGGGGTGTTACATTATCTCCCCCTTGGGAACATTTGTCCTCGAATAAAGTCTAAACTAGTTGGATAGGGAGGGAAAGAGCTGCAAACCCTACAACTAATTACTAGAATTTGATTTCTGACTGAACTAAGTTCCAAGAACATGCAAATACCCTGAAAATGCAAGTAGAAACTGAAGGAACATGATACTAAGACTGAAGCTACACATGAGTAACTGAAAGACTAGAGAGGAACTATTACCTCAAGCTTCTGCTTCCCAAGTAGCTCCTTCTACAGACCGACTCCTCCACAAAACCTTCACTGAAGTGGCATCTTTGTTTCTCAACCTTCGAACCTGACGATCAAAAATCTCAACTGGCACATCCTCATAAGTGAGACTATCCTTCACAGCCACACTCTCTAAAGGTACTATAGATACCGGATTATCCACACACTTCTTCATCAACGAAATGTGAAAGACCGGATGCACTGCTGCTAGTTCTGCTTGTAACTCTAACTCATAAGCCACTTTTTTCCAACTCTTTTCAAGATCTTGTAAAGGCCTGCATATCTAGGACTGAGCTGTCCCTTTTTCCCAAATCTCATAACCCCATTCATAGGTGACACTTTCAGGAAAACCCAATCATCAATTTGGAACTTCAAGTCCCTTCTCCTTACATCTGCATAGGACTTCTGGCGACTCTGGGCAATCTTAAGTCTATCTCTAATAAGCCATACTTTTTCCATGGCATCATGAACTGAATCTGGCCCTATCAAGGCTGCTTCACCTACTTCAAACCAACCTACTGGAGATCTGCATCTACTCCCGTACAATGCCTCATAAGGGGACATTTGAATACTGGAATGTTAGCTATTATTATAGGCGAACTCTATAAGAGGAAGGTGATCATCCCAACTACCCTTGAAATCAATCACGCAAGCTCTCAACATGTCCTCTAAGGTATGAATGGTACGCTCTGCCTAACCATCCGTCTGTGGATGAAATGTGGTGCTAAGATTAACCTGAGTACCAAGACCTTTCTGAAATGAATTCCAGAAATGAGAGTTAAACTGAGGACCTCTATATGAAATTATAGACAAAGGAACCCCATGCAACCTGACTATCTCATTAATGTAAAGTTTCGCGTAGTCCTCTGCCTAATCTGTAGTCTTAACAGCCAAAAAACACGCAGACTTAGTAACTCTGTCAACTATCACCCAAATGGAGTCACGCTGTCTGCGAGTACGAGGTAAACCTGTAATGAAGTCCATATTGATCACTTCCCACTTCCAACTAGGAATGGTTATCTCTTGAGTCATATATCCTGGTTTCTGATGTTCTACCTTCACTTGTTGGCAATTAGGGCACTTAGCCACAAAATCCGCTATATCCCTTCATACCATTCCACCAAAAATACTTCCCGCAGATCGCGGTACATCTTAGTGGCACCTGGATGAATAGAATACCTGGAGTTATGGGCTTCTGCAAGAATCTGTTGTCTCAACTCACCCACCTCAGGAACACATAATCGACCATGATAGCGAAGCACACCATATCTCCCTAGGGAGAAAACCTCAAATCTCTGCTGATGAACTGCACCCTTTAGTTGAAGCAATATCGGATCACTGTCTTGTTTTTCTTAACCTCCACTACTAATGAAGATTCTAACCCATTCTAAACTGTTACACCACCATCTGATATGCTCATAAGGCGAACTGCCAAACGAGCAAGCTTGTGAACATATTTTGCTAATTCTTTTCTCTTTTCCTAAACATGTGCTACACTACCCATAGATAATCTGCTAAGGGCATCTACTACTACATTGGCCTTACGAGGATGGTAATGCACACTCATATCATAATCCTTGAGGAACTCAAGCCATCTCCTCTGGCGAAGATTCAACTCTTTTTGGGTGAACATATACTAAAGGCTCTTATGGTCTGTGAACACATCTACGTGAACACCATAAAAGTAATATCTCCAAATATTAAGTGCAAACACCACTGCTGTCTCGAGCTCATGAGTCAGATAATGCTTCTCATACACCTTAAGCTTTCTAGAAGCATAAGCTATAACCTTACCTCGATGCATCAATACACAACCTAGGCCGACTGTGGATGCATCACAATAGATCACATAACCATCTGAATCCTCTGGTAGAGTCAAAATAGGAGATGTAGTCAACCTAGGTTTTAGTTCTGCGAAGCTTTTCTCACAATCATCTAACCACTGGAACTTAACCTTTGTCTAAGTTAACTTAGCCAATGGAGAAACTATGGATGAAAATCCTTCCACGAACCTTCTGTAGTAACCAGCCAAACCCAAGAAACTTCTGATATATGAAGGAGAGGTAGGTCTGGGCCATTGTTTACCTGGTTCTATTTTCTGAGAATCCACTGAGATCCCTTCGCTAGACATAATATGCCCAAGAAATGCAACAAACTGCAACCAAAACTCACATTTACTGAACTTAGCAAATAACTGGCGATCTTGAGAGTTTGAAGGACAACTCTTAAATGAGTCGCATGTTCTTCTTCATTCCTAGAGTAAATGAGGATATAATCAGTATAGACGATAACGAAAAAATCCAAATACTGCTTGAACACTCTGTTCATCAAATCCATGAAAGCTGTTGGAGCATTGGTTAGTCCAAATAACATAACTACAAATTCATAATGACCATACCGAGTTCTGAAGGCTATTTTTGGAATGTCACTATCTCTGACTTTGAGCTGATGATAATCGGATCTGAGGTCTATCTTTGAGAAATGACTAGCACCCTTAAGTTGGTCAAACAAGTCATCAATCCTAGGGATGGGATACTTATTCTTGATTGTGACTTTGTTCAATTTCCTATAATTAATGCACTTCCTGAGAGAACCATTTTTCTTCTTCACAAACAACACTGGTGCACCCCATGGGAAATACTAGGTTTGATGAAACCCTTATCTAGAAGGTCTTTCAACTACTCTTTCAATTCCTTAAGCTCAACTGGATCCATTATGTAAGGAGGAATAGAAATAGGCGGGGTATCTAGAAGGAGATTAATTCCAAAGTCGATTTCTCTTTCAGGAGGAACTCCGGGAAGATCTTCTGGAAACTCATTAACTACGGGAACTGACTCAAGAGTTGGGGTTTCAGAGCTTGAATCCTTAACCCGAACTAGATAATAGAGATAACCCTTAGAGTTCATTTTTCTGGCCTTAAGGTAATAAATGAATCGACCCATAGGAGCTAAGCTACTACCCTTCTATTCTAAGATCGGTTCGTTTGAAAACTGAAAACGAACAATCCTAGTTCAACAATCGACTGATGCATAACAAGAATGTAACCAATCCATGCCTAGAATGATATTGAAGTCTACCATTTCTAACTCTACAAGATCTGCTGAGGTGACTTTCTGAGAGACTATGATAGGGCAATTTCTGTATACCCGTCTAGCTATAACTGGGTCACTGACTGGAGTAGAGACTGAGAAGGGTTGTGAGAGAGTTTCTGGACTAACATTGAAGTTGACTGCTATATTGGGAGTTACAAAGGAAAGAGTAGCCTTTGAATTTAACAAAGCATAAACATCTAAGTTTAAAATTTATAACGTAGCAGTGACTACATCAGGAGAATTTTCCTGATTCTGCCGAGCTTGAAGAGCATACAACCTGTTTTGGTGCTGCCCGCCACCTATACCAGATGAGTTGCCCTGCTGAGTCGGGCGACCTGCTGGTGCTGCTGAAGTTGTAGACTGAGCCCTACCATTGTTGCCTCCTTGACCCTGTTTAGTAGAAGGACAATCTCTCAACCTGTGACCAGACTGACCAGACCCAAATCATCCTTCCTTTCCTGCAAGATACTCGCCCGAATGGTTCTTACCACACTTTGGACAAGTTGGGTGGGTTCTGGTGCCTAAAATAATCCCCTGATACTTAAAGCCTGATGCCCTACCTTTCTGATCCTGTCGAAACATGGAAGATGGAACACTAGCTGATGAAGGTGCTAGGGCTGAAGACTTTGGCTGAAACTGCGAGCGATTTCCACCACCCAATTTATGTTGAGAATACTCATAGTTGCCTGTTCTAGCCTTCTTATTATCCTTAGCCTGTTCACTAAGCTTATCTCCCTCAACCTGCTGAGCATGAGTCATGAGCCTAGAGATGTTCATATTTTCTAGAAACATAGCATTCCTACATTTTGTTTTCACTAAGTCGGAGATATCCCATATAGAAACTTGTTCATTTGAGCCCTGGAATCGGCAACTATATGAGGAGCATACCTGGAGAGTTGGGTGAACTTGAGTCTGTACTCTTGGACTGTCATGTTACATTGCCTCAAATTCATGAATTCCTGAGCTCTTGCCTCTCTCAACTCTCTTGGGAAGAATCCATCCAGAAAAACTTCAGTAAAATACTCCCAAGTAATAGGGGCTGCATCCGTACCCCTGTTTTCCTTCCATTGAGTGAACCAAATGTGAGCCACATCCTTAAGCTCGTAAGATGCCATCTAAACCGTATCATTCTCAGTTACCTGCATCACTCCAAAGATCTTCTTGACCTCATCTATGAAGTTTTGGGATCCTCACCAATCTGCAACCCTAAAGACTCAGACGGATTCATCCTAACAAAATCACGAACCCTGGCTGCCACTAATCTACTACTAGCATTTGCAGGAACTGGAACCTGCTGGTTGTTCTGATTGGTCACACTCTGAGCCAAAAGCTGAATGGCGTTTCGAAACTCTACATTCGAAACTTCCTAATCTGGGATTGGAGTAGCTGCGTTAGCATTGCGGGCATTCACATTCCTTCTATAAGATCTACGAGGAGGCATGATCTAAAAACGCATACGTTGAGTTAGAAACAAGGAATTAGATCATACCTTACGCACGATAAGAATATCAAGAAAGTGAAGTTTTTCCTAAAACACTTTATAGCCTCTCTTTCATTAGATGTGGTGCACTTCAAACTCATGAAAAGGACTTTACTTAGCGCAATTTTCAAACATCCTAGGATTCTTAACCTAGTGCTCTGATACCAAGTTTGTCACCCCCCGAAGCTACCCCAGGATGCGGACACGGGACCTAGGATCATGAGTGACCCCAAGCTAACCCTGTTAACATATCATAAGCATACTAAATAAGCTGAAGTAATGAAATATTGTGCGGAAGTTAAATCATAAGATAAACTGAAATGAAATGATGGGGAATACCCATAACTATTTGAATATATAAAAATTGAGAGTTTAACAACAACTGAAAGGTCAAACTCAAATGCTAAAGCTGGAACTAACTATGTCTGAAATAAGCTTCTAACAGACTAGACGTGCTGGGACATGCTCCAGCTAAATCTAGCAAAGACTGAAACTAAAGACTTAAAGCAAAAGAAACATGTTTGTCGTCCTCAGAAAATGAGGAATCCCCACTGATACTGTTGAGCTGAAGATCGGGAACCGATCTATGCGTGTTCTGGAAGCTGAGGACCTGAACCTACATCACGAGAAGATATAACGTAGAGTAGGCGTCAGTACTTGAAGGTACTGAGCATGTATTATAGAATAAAGCTGAACATTATACATAACTGAATAAAGTATATAACAGAGCAATCACATGAGATAAGCATGATACTATACTGAAAATACTGAACATGAACTAATTAAATGCAATGACTAAGTTTATAACATGCTGAGACTGAAATCTGACTGTAACTGATAACATGGTCAATGCAATGGAATCTGACTGTGGGAGCTACTAATAACCGACATAAAACCACATGAGCTAAAGGTGGAGTCCGATGTATACGCCCCATCGAGAGGACCCAATATACCCTGCCAAAGGTATAGAGGCATGACTAGCGTGATCACTAAACTGATGCCCACAAAGGGGACTTATAGCCTACGGGGGTACGTAGTTCTGGGACTTAAGGGTGACTGACCCTAGTATAACTCGGTGTTAATCCTACTCCCAACTGAATATGTGAAATTTATAACTTACTTAAGTAAACTGGACAGCTGAATAATCTAACATGCAGACTTTGAGAATGCAACAATTATAATTGATAATGTGACATTCGAAAACTGAAGCATGTATATCTGAAATAATTGACCTCGCATGTGTAATTCATGAACTAAAAGAACTACATAGCTAGGGTTCTGAATATCATACAAAAAACTAAGCAACAATATGATAATCTGATTTGGATCATTCTAACAGCTAAAACCCAACAATTTCTAACATTCAAGAAACCCTAGGTCTAGATAATATTAAGGGAATCAAGATTCTGACTGAAATCTAAGGACCTAATGGGTGAAAGGAACCCACTAGTGAAATCCCATATACCTGGTGACGAATTCCACGGAGAAATCTTTCAATTTCGAGGACCGATGAAAACTCACTTTGTTCTTGAACTAGGGCTGTTCAACTTTCTCCTCTATTTTGCTCTTAGTTTTACTTGATTTTGGTGAATAATTGATTAGGTTAGGTTCTAATTAGTTTACTAGGCTAAAACTGATCAAAACCACGTAGTTTAGAGGTTAAACGACGTAGTTTAGGGGTTCAATGCATGAGGAAGAGACCAAATGACCCTGATTTAAAAGTTGTCGGGGTCACCGACGGACCAGACCGACGGTCGGTCTTGGCGACCGTCAACGGGGTTCTGGGACTGACATCTGAGGGGTCTAATCCACGGTCTAGGATCACGACCCGTGGTCTGACCTAGGGACCGTGTGTCCGGCAGTGGGTCGACCCTTAGACAATTTTCTGGACCTTTTTTGGGAGGGGGTTGCAGGTGGTGAACCAAGGACCACCAGGTCGGACCGTGGGTCACCCTACGGTCCGTGGGTGGCAACCGTGGGTTGCACCTTCAACTTCTGGAAAATCTGCTGGATTGGTCTGTTTAGGTTACAGCCAAAAGAGGAAAGGAATAAAGGCGGAAGACTTCTATGCCGAAAAGGAAGAATGCAATCAAGTTCTAGAAGGAAAAGTATTTGTTTTTCAGAAAACTTATTTCTTTCCTTGTAGAAGTCAATCAAGGCAAAAATCAACCTCTATAAAAGGACAAAGCTAAAGAGAGAAATTGTTGTCTTTGCAAAATCACAAATTGAGAGAGAGAGAGAGTATTCCAAGGGAAGGTCGAATCATCAAGGATATCAAGAAAATGAAAGAAAGAAGTACTAGAGTTATGAATTCTTTCTAAATTACAGTGTTACATTGATTTTTTCGAATCAATGTTGTAGAAAGTTGAGTTAAAGGAGAGTTTGATAGAACTGTAACAAGAAGCGAGTTTGACTTTTTGGAGAGTTGAGTTAAAAGAGAGTTTTAGAGAATTGTAACTAGAAGCGAGTTTGACTTCTTGGAGATATGAGCTAATAAAGAGTTTGAGAGAATTGTAACAAGAAGCACGTTTGACTTCTTGGAGAGCAGAGTCTTCAATTATAGTTAATCGATAGAGGGTAAAGATACTAGATTTAGTTCATTGACTATTGAGATGTAATCTTGAATTGTGTTTGAAGGTAATAAAACATTGGTGTGGCTTTTCCCTTCCTTGAGGGAGGAAAGTTTCCACGATAAATCTGTGTTTTATTGTGGTGCGAATGCTTATTTCACCAAACTCACAAGAACTTGGTTCTTGAATAGAGGGCATAATTTGTTCTATTTGTATCAGAGTTGGTCTTTTTGTCTAAAGACACACATCTTGTAAATGATCAATGGCTGCACCACCTACACCACAAGAAGGAGCTTCCCAAACTCGACCACCACTGTTCAATGGAAAGTATTTTGGATGGTGGAAGAACCAAATGATGGATCACTTTAGGAGAAAATCCTGACCTATGGGGAGTTGTCTTGGATGGTCAGACCATACCCATAAAGAAGGAAACTGATGGAATCACTCATGTACCAAATGAAAGGAAGGAATGGGATGCTGCAGATAAACTGCCAATTCTAAACAATGCTAAGGCTAATAAGATTTTGATATGCGATATAGGTCTAAATGATTACAATCGAATCTCATCATGTCAGGACGCGAAATCGATATGGGAAACACTACAAAGCGCTCACGAACGGACAACTCAGGTAAAGAACACTAAGATTGACAATTTGACAGACAGTATGAGTTATTTCAATTGGCAGAAGGCAAAAAAAATTCAAGATATGCATACCAGGTTCACTGTAATCATCAATGAAATTTACTCATTAGGAGAAATATTTCCTAATGGAAAAGCCGTAAGAGAACTTCTAAGTGTTTTTCCAGAATCTTGGGAGAGCAAAGTAGAAGCTATCACCGAAGCACGTGAGTTAGATAAGCTGGTTATGGATGAAATCATTGGAAATCTTATGACTTATGAACTTTAGAAAATCTAAGAAAAGGGAATTGGAGGAAAGAGAAAAGAGAAAAGAGAAAAGAGAAAAGATAAGAACCTGGTTCTCAAAGCTATAACACTAGAAGATTTCGAGGATGAGAACATCACACTAATGACCAAGCGATTCTCGAGAATGCTAAAGAGAGGAAAGGTATTTCAGAGGAAGAACTTTCCAAAAACCAATTGAGAAGGATCCAACGGAACATGTCTGTCACAAATGTGGAAGTCTAGATCACTTTATCAATTTTTGTCCACTATGGGCCTTGGAGCACAAAAGAAACAATCTAGAGAAAGCAAAGGAAATCAAGAATGATAAGTATATTCCTACAAATAGAAGGCTGACCAATCATGAAGCTGATCTCACAGTAAAAAGAGCTTTTGCAGCTATGGGAAATCAATTTGAGGAAGAGTCTGAAGATGGTGGATCCGAAAAATCAGTCATTACTGGAAATTGAAGAGACAGACAAGTATGATTTTCTCACACTAGTCGATCTAACAGAAAGAAATACTTTTCAATCTCGAGAAACAATTTTGGCACTGATGTCTAGAACAAATTCTGAGGAAGTTGAAAAAGATGACAAACAGTTCAAGGTGAGCTTTCATCACATCAAAGAAAATCTTCATTCTTACTCTAAGAGAACTAGAATCATTATTAAACACTCTTATGGATACATAGTAGTCAATCCACTCTAAGAAGGAGAAAATGATGGACGACTATGAATATCTAAGAAAATAAAATGAGAATCTAGAGAAAAACAATCACTATCTTCAAAATAAAATTACAGAACTAAGCAATGACCTATACTCGGTGACTAAAAAGAATGAAGCTCTCGAGAAAGAACTTCATATCACTAAGATGGAAGCATCACACAACATGAGATGGAGAAGATCGTCCATCATGCTCAATAGCATCCAAAAGGGTCAATCCTCTTCTAGACATGATCGATACTCATGTGACGAGGATTATGAATCTTCCATGGGTGATTATGATCGAAATTCTCTCAAGATTGTCAATTAAGACAATTTTTCGATGTAAGACTGTTTGTAAACTCAGTTACAATCTTTTATCTCAAGACCCTTTGTTCGTTAACATGTATCAAACAAGATCCTTTAATTTCCCCCTCATTTATATTTTGGATGGTCATTCCAACCCTTTGCTTCTAGAACTCGAAACAGAGTATGATTATTACTATCACCACTCTAAAAGACCCATTCAATTGACCCTTAAGTTTCATTACCCTCTAGGAGGGAGTGTGTTTTCAGTCGGTTTGTGTAATGGATTCATTTGCTTGGTGAATGGCTCCACACATACAAAGAAACATTACGTTTACATTAGTAATCCATTTTTGGGTGAGTATTTCAAACCTAAATTTCCCCAATGGGAGAAAAGTGTTTGTCGTGTTGCTTTTGGATTTTGCTAAAACAAAATCCACAAGCAACTTGACTAACACTTATCTCTCATTCAGGTAATTTATGTTTGAAATACTAACCCAAAAGAGGATTACTAATATAAACAGAATGTTTCTCGATATGTGTTGGACCATTCACAGAGTAAATGAATCCATTACACAAACCAACTAAAAACACTCTCCCTGGAGGGAAGTGAAACATAGGGGTCAACTGGATGGGTCTATTACAACAATGAGCATAATAATCATACTCTGTTTTGAGGTATAGATGAAGGGTTGAAATGACCATCCAAAAGATAAATGAAGGGGAAATTAAGGGATCTTGCTTGATACATGTTAACAAATAAAGGGTCCTGAGATAAAAGATTATACCTGAGTTTAGAAAAAAGTGGCTTAATTGACAATCTTGAGAGAATTTCGATCATAATCACCCATGGAAGATTCTTAATCCTCGTGACATGAGAGATTATTCTTTTTTTTGTAAAATGAGCTTTTGACGTTCATGACTGTCACTTCATTTGAACAAAAAGGTTTGCTAAATTTGAGGGTTTTGGTCGGCTGGACTTTCATATATATAGTGGGCTCCAATATTTTGTGAATTATATTTCAAGCCAAACTGACTATAGACGTTGACTAAATAAAGTTGACCGACTTCTAGAAAAATATCTAAGGACAAAAATTAAATTCTACATTCCATTATTATTCTTTTAGATGAATTCTAGAAGTCAAAACAAAAATAAGTCACTTCTCTAATTATTTACCATTTTTATCCATTTGAATAAAATGATATCAATGTTGTACCTTTTTAGATAAAGTTCATATTTATAATTCCACACATAGAAAGATTTGGGATACCTTTTTCTACCTTATAAAATAAGGAGATTGATACTATGTTCTATATAAAGTGAAATAGTGATAAGCAGTTGTAGAAAGATGAATCGTCCTGAGCCTACACCCTAGACGTGGCCGGCACTCAAAACCATTATTGATACCCAAGAAAGCCCTTGGCTTGGCTAACTACTTAGTGGAAGACCAACTCATGCAGATTTAAGCTTTAAAACAAAATTTAAATTTGAAAGTCCCAAAACTTCTCAAAACTCAACTAGCTCAAAATATATACTCAAATTTGTCTGAACATACTCTGAAAATTATAATAGTTTGCCAAAATAGTTCAAAGGAAATACCAAAAGAAACTCAACACTAACCATCTATGCAGCCTCTATAGATCAACATAAAAATCAGGATAAGACCCACGACACCTCAAACCTTCTAAACTGAAAGACAAAAGTGGAGTCCTCTGAAATGCAAGGAAAACTCACCAAAGCTAGCAAGAAGTGCAGCGTGATCTCAATGGAGCACATGTTGATGATTCTGAACACCCGTGTTTGCATCATAAAAATATGTAGGTCGAATGACATCGATATATAATAGAGCTGAGGAAAATAAACACATGAACTGACGAGGCCAAAGCAAGATACTGAATTGAATTTAAAACATAAATAGAGATAAAATCATTTAAAAGCTTTACAAATGAAATGCTAACTTAATAAACTGTACGTGTTTTTATATATATATATATATACTCTTGTAACACCTCGAACCTCAAAATGAAGAAAATCCTAGTTTTCAGAAAAACTGGTGGTAGTACCGACAGAACCGCCCACGGACCGTAGGTGGGGTTCCGTCGTTAAGACCCAAATATTGATGGTCTTTGATCCCACCCACGTTCGACTAGTACGATCTGTGGTTGGACCTAGACCGTAGGTGAGAGTCAGTAGCCAATTGGAGGGAATTGGTTGTTGGGTCAACTTCAAACGGTCATATATTTTAGATAAAATGAATTAGGTGGCCATGACCTATAAAATTAAAGATAATTGAATCCTCTTTCTAACACCACCGAGTTTGCTAGAGTCCCAGCTTTGAGTTTAAAGTTATCCTCATTTTAGTGAAGCCCTGTCGGGCAGGCCACAACCACGATCGTAGTCAATGGTTGGTAGGTCAAACGACGGCTCGTCAGTCCTGTAGTAGGTGGCACTCGTCAGATTTAAATTATGATCATTTTGGTCCTTTCCACTATGTGTTAGGCACTTAAACTATGTCATTTGATGCCTAAACTACGTCATTTTACTCAGTTTAAGCCTAACAACTTAGTCAGACATACCCAGAACCCTCATTATCCAAAAATCATCCAAACTTGGAGCAAAAAGAAGAGGGAAAGTCGACCAAAGCTCCTAAGAACAAGCAACAATGTTCTTCAAAGTTCAGCCCCAAAATCTAAATGATTTCTCCGTAGATTTTGTCACCTGGTATGTGGGATTTCACTAGTGGGTTCCTTTCACCCACTTGATCCCTAGAATTCAGTCAGTTCCTTGATTTTACATAGTTTGTTTAGACCTAGGGTTTGTAAAATCTTGGGAATTTATTGTGATTTCAGCTGCTATAGAATCCATAGTCTAAGTAACATGTTTTCTTGGAAAGTTTGCATAATTCCTTGTATAAAACTCAGAACCCTGGTTTGTATAAATTCTCTTATCACGAATTATACTTCCTAGGTCAGTTAAACAAATAATCATGCTCTATATTTAGAATGTCTCATTATTAGTATATAAACGTTGCATTCTCAAATTGCATGTCAGTATTTTGAACTATTCACTATTTTAGTTACGTTTGTGTCATATACAAATATAGTTGGGAGTAGACTTAGCATCGAGTTGGACTAGGTTTCCGCGTACCCTCATAGTCCCAAAACTA
>JAJOOS010023998.1:0-19094 GCA_029582725.1 Solanum chiquidenum
TAACGTGATAATCTGATTTGGAACATGTTAATAACTAATTCATGATGATCTGCTGTAATTCTAGAAACCCTAGGTCTATTCATAATAAGGGAATCAAGAAATTGACTGAATTCTAGGGACCCAATGGGCGAAAGGAACCCACTATTGAAATCCCACATACCTGGTGATGAAATCTCCACGAAAAACTATCAACTAGGGCTGGACTTGACTTTTTCGGTGATTTCTAGCATTTTTCGGCGGCCGCTAGGGTTTTGCTAGGGTTTCGGCCTCCCCTCTCTCTACTCTCTTCTTTTCTTTTGTTTTAGTTAATTAAATGACTTAGGTAAGGTCTAGTTAGGTTTCTAGGATTTTAAATGACTAACTAAAACCTTTTTACTTTAGGAATTAAAAGAAGAGTGGGAAAAGACAAAAACACCCTTGACTTAAAAGTTGTCCAAATCCTGATGCGGATTGGGAAACTTCCAAATCTAAAAATTCTGCAAATATTTCCTTCACGAATCTAGGGTGTTACTATTCATATATATTGTTTATAGCTAAATTGCTCGCTTTTAGCCTATTCAATTGTTTGTTGTCGCCGTTTGGGCTATTGTGGTTAGTTGTTGAGCTATGAACTGCCTATGGGGACTGTGATACTTTCTAATAGAACTATGTTATTTCCAAAGAGGGCTATGTGTTGCCCAAGGGGCTATATTGATGCCAAAGAGTGTTATGTGTTGCCTACGGGGCTATTTGGACGCCAAAGAGGACTATGTGTTGCCTATAGGGCTATGTTAATGCAAAAGAGGGCTATGTGCAGCCCACATAGATATGATGTTGCCTAAGAGGGCTATACGCTGCCTACGGGGCTATATCGTTGCTAAAAAGGGTTATATGACTTCTTGCAAAGACAAGGGGCTACCAATAGGGGTATGTAGATTGATTTGGCACCTTCTGGGCTTATGGGGACTTAGGTAGGTGATGAGTCCACAAATTGGACTCATTTAGGGCTTTATTTTAATAGAAATAGTGTCCTCAAATGCTTATTTTATCTCAATATTTGATGAAAACTATTAAGTTTCAGGTATTTGAAGTTTTAGCGGAAGCATGGACATTTAGGTGCAAAAAGGAACATAAAGGCTGGAAAGAACGTAAAAACTGAAGCTTGAGCTTCACCAATCCTTCTTGGCAAATCACCGTAGGGAAGCACTCCACCCTTTGTTCCAGTACGCGAAGCCCTGAAGGAAGTGGATCAAAAAGGCGATGAAAGGAGCAGTCGGCGCTTCGCCGAACAGTTTTGCGAAGCAATGTTATAACGCCCAATGGTCTAGAACACAAACATCCTGAAGGCAAAGCACAAAAGGCAATGAACCAGAAGACGGGCAATTCGTCGAGTTATTCGGTGATCGTGACTAACCTCACCGAACGGTCCGCCGCAGCACTAAATCTGAAAACTATAAATACTAGCCTTAGTTATTATTTTTAAGGGTCCGAACATTATTGTTAATTTTCACTTTTAGAACATCAGTTTTAGTATTTTTCTCTCAAGCTTGGAGAGGGTTTTGTGTGATACTTGAAGAAAGGAGTTCATCATCCCCAAGTTTGAAGTGGGTCTTCTCTCTTCTTCTTCCTTTGCTTAAATTAAGGTTTAATTTCTTATACCCATTTGATTTAATTATCATTTTAGGAATATTTTGTTATACCTTTATGTGTGGCTAAAAAACACCATTCTTGGGATGTGATTTAGCAAATATGTGTTGCTATTATTGTTGGGTCTTGCTTGCTAATAGGTTGGATATATTTTAATGGTGATTTCACCTAGTGGTTGTGGTTTAATTTAACGGGTTTGTAGTTGTAAATACAAAGCCACCCATGTGTTTTCGGCTTGCCCGAGAGAGAGGTCGTGAAACCAAGACCGCTAGACTGATGGCCTAAGGAGTGGGTCGACATGAGGTTCAGTCCGAGAAGGTGAACCCTAGTCCCATATCCTAACACTCAGCTCGAGAGAGTGAGTGGGGTAAGGCGTAGGCTGGCCTTCATGCGGCAAATGGGTGTCCGAGAGGAACGCATTTGAAACGGGGTAAGTTGCCCAAGAGGGAACTTATTTCCATCTAAAGCTTAGCCTAGTCACTATTATCTTGCAAATTTCCTATCGAAAGCATGTACCCAAATATTTATCTCAACTTGTATTGCGGTCACACCCCAAGAACTTTTCCCCATACTTGGTTTTCTTGTTATTTTTGTTGTTTTTACTACTTGTGACAAAACCCCCCTTTTGATATTTGACACTTTCGTGTCACCCCCAAAATTTACAATGTTTTTAATTGCAAATCTCTTTAGCTACGACTAATTAGAATGAAATTCTAATTAACTACTATTTTCACTACCATTCCCTTGGGACACGACCCCAACCCTTGGTTTGGTTACTATATTAGCGACGATCGTAGACACTCGTACCGTAGGTTAGTGTCGTTGGCGACGCATACATCAAAATGGCGCCGTTGTCGGGGAGTGGTGTCACGTGAGGATGTAGTTAATTAGAGTTTTTATTTTTTTTAGTGTAGTTTACTAATTTTACTTTTTTTTCTTTTTCTTCTTTTCGTTGTTTGTGTATGAAGGTCCTCTAAGCATGGATGAGGGACTGGGTGGCAAGTCAGTTGAGGCAGATCGATAAGTCGAGGGTGACTTAAAGTTAACTGCGCTGGTATCTCAACTAAACGACTTGACCACCAAAATATCTGAGGTGGAAAACTAGTGCAAATGACAAGGGAGGTATATACCTCCTCATGAGCGGAAGGAATCTAGAGAGGATGAGAAAAATTGTGTTGAGGAGATGCTTCAAATCATTCTCCAAAAGATTACCGATCAAGATCGAGTGCTGGACGAAATGAGAGAGAATGTTGAAGTGTTAAATCAAGTGATTGGATCTCATTCTAGATCAATCCAACACATCAGATCACTCCTGATGTTTGCAGTGCCTTAACTCCATCCAAACGACATATTGGGGTTACCTAGCGACACTAGGTCTAACTCCGATAACAAGGAGTGAGGCAGCACCTACGTCGTTCCATGACGTTAAACAAAGCGCTTCTTGGAAGGCAACCCAAGGTCGTAACTGTAGGATTTACTTTTACAAATAATGATGTGTTGATGTTGCAGGATAGAATGAGGAAAGTGAGGAAATTCCAAGTTTTGCGAGCAGAAAATCCATTTAGCGTTTTGCCAAACAGGTCAGCGAGCCCAGCTATATCCGCCGTTTGGTTCAATGCAAATGCATTTCAGAGCCTGTAAAACTCGGCGTACTTGAAAAGCAGCTCGGCGGATCGCCAACCTGTTTGGCGACCTCGATGCAGACCGCCGATTGTCGCCCCTAGAAAATTGAAGATTTTGAAGAAAGGGTGAGATAAATGACCATTCGGTGCTATGCCGAAAGGGTCGGCGAGTTGACTAACATCGCCGAATGGACAAGAACTGAACGATTATATAAACGCCAAAGGTCAAAAAAATTGAATCTCTCACTTTCCCTCATTTCAAACTCTCCAAAATCACACAAAAGGTACTTTTTCCTAGATTTTTATCCTAAACTAGTATTTTAGTTGGAAGTTAGTGTTTGGAGTTGGATTTATTTGCCTCCTAGCATTCCAAAAACAAATTTTATGGCATCAAAGGTTAGTCTCTAAAACCCCAAATTTATTTTTGATAATTTTGAACTCTTTTGCAAGTTAAGTATCAGGATGACGTGTGTTGGGCCTCTTCGATAGAACTAGGGTGTTGTAATGCCGTTGTAATTCAAAAAAATTGCCTAAAATGCTTAAGTAGGCGAATGCCTTGGTGTTTATTCTTTGAATTGATTGAAATTGCAGTGGGTGTTACTTGATTGTTCTTAGGCTGAGTGGGTAAAGTCTAAGTAGCCCACATTTGCACTAAATAACGAAAATTGCTCTATGAAGGAATTGGTGATAACATTCTTGAGGATAATCGTAGTTAAATGGCAAAATTCGGAAAAACTAGAAGAAGTCTGAGTATTCTGAGGTGATGGGAAGAATGTATTTTGGGTGAAGTTTTTGTTTGCATGCTTTGATTTGTCTTTTAAAGATCGTGAGGTCAGTTTCGAGAGTTGGGTTGAAAAATGGGCATGTTGTGTCATTCGACGAGCTGGGTCGAGCTCGCCGAACGATTCGGCGGTTCGCCTACTGGTTATAGACCGCTCTTAACTCATGTCCTTCGTGCTATAAAATCTGTAACTTTCGGCGGACACAAATGGTGATCACCGAAATAGTCGGCGACTCGCCGATAGGACTTTAGATCGCCCTTTGCATGCCCCTTTTTCCCTCCTTCACTGTGGCTTTCGGCTGACAACCTTGTTATCACCGAAAGTAGTCGGCGACTCATCGAGTAGACTTTTCCATCTCCAATTTGAGTGCCAGGTCCTGTGAGGTGAGGCCCACACCTTTTGTGCTGATATTTGTGTTTCTGTATATATTTGGGTTGTCTGTTTTAAATTGTTCTTAAAACTGCTTTTGCGATTATTTGAGCTTATGGCTCCTCTTTTTTATTTTAATTGATGTAAATTTTGACCCTTCCGAAAAAAAATTGTTTTTCAAAATTTTTTGCCACCTCTTGTGTTGAAAGTGGTTGTTCTCATACAAATTTAAGTCTCGGTTTCGATCAATACCGATGACTTAAATAGTTCTCTCAATCGAACAAACATGAATGTGCGGCTACAATGAGACCAAATGAAGTTACATAGGCAATATGTGAACTCTTTGCATCTCGTTGTGATTAGCCATATATCAAATTGATTTCTCTTGTGATGATCGTTGCACACTAGCGAAAATGTGTAGTCTTGTTTGGCTTTAGTATCGATGCCTTGTGTTATGAGCTTACTTTGAACCATGCATGAATAAACCTAGAATTTACCCTGTTAGTCTGATTGATTTAGTAAGGTGTGCTCTTGAAATGATTTTAGGCAACTTTAAAGAGTGTGAGCCAATCTGACATATAACTCTTTTGTGACCCACCTGTGAGCGTGTGAAACTCTTTTGAATACCCCTTGAGTCTTACCCTTCTTTGAAAGAAAACTTGATAAAACCTAGACCTTTATTCAACCACCACCTGTAATCCTCATGACTTGTAATGTAGTGAATAGCCAACTTAAGCCAAAAGCTTAAGTTGGGGGTGTGGTGAAAAGGAAAAGGAGAAGTCAAGAAGTGCAAGAAAAGTCTCTTCTAACTCATGGTGTTGCGGAAAAATGGAAGCCCTCCATATAATAAAAAGAATAAGAGAATAAGAAAAAAGAAATGAATGAAAAAGAAGATTGTGGAATAAAAGTCCAAAAGAAATGGAGTTTCCAAGCAATCCATGGAGTGAATAATAGGATGACTTAGAAGCACTAGAGGAAAAATTGATAGAAGAAGGTGAAGAAAAGGAAGTGTTGAAAGCTCCACAAATTCATGAGAATCTTTAGTCACTGAGCCTAAAATGACCATACATTTGCACTCAGCCCCATTACAAGCCTTGAAAAGACCTTTTTGATCTTCAGTAAGCCGAATCGAAGATCGATTGGAAAATAAGGGCAAACCTATGGATATAAAAATGCATTGTGTTCCACTTTCTGAGTGTGAGTGTTGCATCTGATTCCTGATCTTAAATTGATTAACTTCTGTGTGTAAATATAGAATCATTTTTTGTGTGAGGGCATTCTGATACTGTGGTTGAGCTTGAACTTGCATTAGTTGCAAGTATTGTGAGCATGAGAATACTTGGTAATGGTGTGTCACATCTTAAATCTTTGAGTACACAATTCATCTTTGCATAAGTAGTTTGAGTCTTGTTGTGTATATTCATGATTGAGTCTTGTGTAGCACTATTTTAGACATCCTATTTGAACTGTTGAACTTGAGTTTTACTTGAGGACAAGCAAAAGTTTAAGTTGGTGGTGTTGATGAGTCCACAAATTAGACTCATTTAGAGCTTTATTTTAATAGAAATAGTGTCCTCAAATGCTTATTTTGTCTCAATATCTGATGAAAACTATTAAGTTTCAGGTATTTGAAGTTTTAGCAGAAGCATGGACACTTAGGTGCAAAAAGGAACAAAAAGGCTGGAAAGAAAATAAAAACTGAAGCCTGAGCTTCGCCAATCACTCTTGGCAAATCGCCGAAGGGAAACACTCCACCATTTGTTCCAGTACGCGAAGCCCTGAAGGAAGTGGATCAAAAAGGCAATGAAAGGAGCAGTCAGCGCTTCACCAAACAGTTTCGCGAAGCAATGTTATACCGCCCAATGGTCCAGAACACAAACATGCAGAAGTCAAAGCCAAAAGGCGATGAACCAGAAGAAGGGCGATTCGCCGAGTCATTCGGCGAGCGCGACTAACCTTGCCGAACGGTCTGCTACAACACTAAATCTGAAAACTATAAATACTAGCCTTAGTTATTATTTTTAAGGGTCCGAACATTATTGTTAATTTTCACTTTTAGAACATCAGTTTTAATATTTTTCTCTCAAGTTTGGAGAGGGTTTTGTGGGAGACTTGAAGAAAGGAGTTCATCATCCCCAAGTTGGGAGTGGGTCTTCTATATTCTTCTTCCTTTGCTTAAATTAAGGTTTAATTTCTTATACCCATTTGATTTCATTATCATTTTAGGTGTATTTTGTTATCCCTTGATGTGTGGCTAAAAACCCACCCCCATTCTTGGGGTGTGATTTAGCAAATATGTGTTGCTATTATTGTTGGGTCTTGATTGCTGATAGGTTAGATGTATTTTAATGGTGATTTCACCTAGTGGTTGTGGTTTAATTTAACGGGTTTGTAATTGCAAATACAAAGCCACCCATGTGTTTTTGGCTTGCCCGAGAGGGAGGTCGTGAAACCAAAACCGCTAGACTGATGACCTAAGGAGTGGGTCGACATGAGGTTCAGCCCGAGAGGGTGATCCCTAGTCCCATATGCTAACACTCAGCTCGAGAGAGTGAGTAAGGTAAGGCTTAGGCTGGCCTTCATGCGGCAAATAGGTGTCCGAGAGGAACGCATTTGAAACAGGGTAAGTTGTCCGAGAGGGAAGCTATTTCCATCTAAAGCTTAGCCTAGTCACTATTATCTTGCAAATTTCCTATCGAAAGCATGTACCCAACTATTTATCTCAACTTTTATTGCGGTCACACCCCAAGAACTTTTTTCCATACTTGATTTTCTTGTTATTTTTGTTGTTTTTACTACTTGTGACAAAACCCCCCTTTTGATATTTGACACTTTTGTGTCACCCCTAAAATTTACAATGTTTTTATTTACAAATCTCTTTAGCTACAACTAATTAGAATGAAATTCTAATTAACTACTATTTTCACTACCACTCCCTTGGAACACGACCCCAACCCTTGGTTGGGTTACTATATTATTGACGATAGTAGACACTCGTACCGTAGATTAGTGTCGTTGGTCATGCAAACATCAGTATGTGGTATGTTGTTTGTACCTGCCGAGCTAATGGGGGCTTGGTTAGGTTGTTGTTTGATCATTTTTGTATTTTTAGATTCAGTAGTGGGTTAGCATGCTTATCTAAATTTTGATTTCCTTACGTCATTTCTTTTTGTATATTATTATACTTGATCATTTAGTCTATAGCATGTACATTATTTTTTACTGACGCCCCTATGTTTGGGAGGCGCTGCATTCATGCATGCAGGTCCCGACAGACGACCTAGTAGACCCCTCAGCAACAGGATTGACTTATATCTGATTGGCTAGCCCCTTTCCTTTGGAGATGCCAGAGTTGGGAGGTTTGTTAGCTTTTGTTATATATATCTTTATGGGTAGGCAGGGGCCCAGTCCCGCCAATATTTACTACTCTTAGAGGCTTGCCGACTAGTGTGTGGGGTGTATAGCTACGTTATGGCCATGCTGGCCTAGTTTGTTGGTTTGCTGAAGCTTGTGAGCTTTTTGATGTATTGTCTTGATATATACATACTTTCAGTTTTGGTATAGATATCACGGTGGCCTCGACGGCTCAATCAGGACTTCTGTGCTAGTTGGCTATTTATTTCTATGAACTCTTGGGAGTAGCTGTTTCTTTTATAGATATGTTGACAGGGGCCTTGCCGGCCGAGGGCTTAGTTTTAAGCCGAGATATACTTGTTTGTTTTCTTGATTGCGTATGGTTGTCATGCGCTAGTAGAAAATATTTCAGAAGGGTCGGCTCGGGCCTGAGTTTTGGCATTAGGATCCAGTTGCGGCCTGTGAGTTTGGGGCATGACAAAAAGCTTCCATCTCATATTCATATCCACTCGGTGCTAAGCATTAATTCCCATAGATTACATAGTTAAGTCTTGACTTAAGTTCATATTCATGGAATAATGTCTTAACACTCCATCCAACATAATTCGTAGTATAGCTCATAGATTCAATAGGTGAGAATAGCCTTTCAACCCTAGAATCATCATATTGTGGGAACACCTCTCACATCATACCATATTCATACATAATGTGTACATGAGGATAATCATCCATCAACAAAATAACTAGATCATAGTCATATTCACTTTACTCTCAAAATGTTCTAAAAGCATATACATAAACCTCATAATCATTCATAATTTTCATACTTTGCCATTCAAAGACCATAGATCACAATCCATCAATACATCTAGAATTACTACATTAGATATGGATGATAACATAATTCAAGTAGTTCAATTACTAGATGTATAATTCTATCATATTCTACTTGCATCAATCAATACCTACACTTTGAGATCAAAATTGGGAAAATAGGGGAATTCATTGATTTTTGGGGAATTCAAGATAAATCCATATAAAAACATCAATATATCCATAATAAAGCATAATCAATCATTAAAATAAATTTGAAGGGAATCCATGAGATTGAAGTCAGACCCTAATTTTTTGGATTTCTAGTTTTGAAATTGGGGGTTTTGAAGGGGCTCAATGGATGAAAACTATCCACGGATGAAAGACTACCATACCTTAGCTTTGATTCTCCAAAGAAATTGAGTGAAAAAGCCTTCTTCTTCAAACCCTAGCTTGACTTTCTTCTTCTACTTCCTTGGAGTTCTAGAGAGAGAGTTTTAGGGGAAAAGTGGGTTTTTGATTTGGGAATTTGGAGTTATGAAAAAGATGACCTGATTTGGGGGTCTTAAAACTATATATATATAGTCTAAATTAATACAAAACAACATCACTTCATATTAACATAAAATGGAAAACCCCAAAGTATCCTTTAACTAATTCCTAAAAACGGTTTCCAGTCATCACCCACGACCCTCTCACAGACATACCTTGGTTCGACCCACGGCTCGTGCTGGTGAAGCATGGGTCGGGGTCTGGGACCAGATCTTGCAGACTCTATCTACGGCCCCTCACCCACGAGGTGTGGAGGGTCCTACGGGGCATGAGTGCCTGGACCCTCGTGGGTCACTGCCCAGGCACATTTCTGTGCAGTCCTCAAGGACCCATGATTGATCCTTGGGGTTTCAACCTTGACGTTCTTGACATGAAAACATTTATTTCAAGCTACGGGGAGGTACATTTCAAGGCTCTAACCCTAGCGTCAAGCTCTAGTTTAGCCTACTAGTTTCCGGAGTGTTACAATATCTCCCCCTTGGGAACATTCGTCCTTGAATGATGATCTAGACACCTTACAGAATTAAAGACTCAAAACTAGCAGCCCATCATGCATGAAACATCAAAATAATACAAAATTTAAAGGAGGAAACTTCAACTCTATTTCAAACATAATCAATGCAATACAAGAAAGTAGGAACTACATCTAACAACCCAATATGCATGAAAATTCAACATTTCTCATATTCATAGGAGGAACTACCTTCTCCAACAAAAATCATGCTCAACACAATATCATGGAGCCAATATGCAATTAATCTCAAAAGCATACTAAAGCATGTTCATCAACTCATCTCATGAAGTCAAATAGGCAACTCATACTAAATGCACAACAACATGAGGCACATAAATCATAAAAACTCATTTTCTTACTAAACATGAACTTCATAAAGAACATGCATATCATAAGGAAATCATGGAAAAGAACATACAACTCACATGACTCCCAAAACACCAAAACTCAAGAGGAGCTAATTACCTCAAGCTTGAATAGGAGTAGAAGGAAAGATATGAGGATATCGAGACTTCATATTTGCCTCGGCCTCCCAAGAAGCACCCTCAACTAAATGATTTCTCCATAAAACATTCACGGAAGCTATCTCCTTGTTTCTCAATCTCTTGACTTGCCGGTCTAGGTTCTCTATCAGAACCTCTTCATAGGCATCAACTCCCAACCCTTCTAAGGGAATAATGGATGTCGGATCTCCAATACACTTCTTAAGCATAGAAACATGAAATACCGGATGAACCGAAGCCATCGCATAGGCAACCTTCCCAATACGTTTCAACATTTGATATGGGCCTACATACTAGGGACTAAGTTTCCCTTTCTTGCCAAATCTCATCACACCCTTCATGGGTGAGATTTTCAAATAGACCCAATCATTAACTTCAAATTCTAGATCCATTCTCCTATCATCGGCATAAGACTTTTGTTTACTTTGAGCCATTCTCAACCTCTCCCTAATGAACTGAACTTTCTCAATAGCTTCATAAACTATTTTGGGACCAATAAGAGCAATTTCACCTACCTCAAACCAACCAACTGGAGACCTACATCTCCTACCATACAAGGCTTCAAAGGGAGCCGATACTAGAATGATAACTATTATTGTAGGCAAACTCTATCAATAGAAAGTGGTCATTCCAATTACATTTAAAATCTATCGTGCATTCCCTCAACATGTCTTCTAAGGTCTGAATTGTGCGTTCCGCTTGACAATTCGTTTGAGGGTGGTAAGCGGTTCCAAACTTCACCTTAGTACCAAGCACTTTTTTGAATGACTTTCAAAAGTGAGAAGTAAATTCAGTACCCCAATCCGAAATAATAGATAAACGTAGCCCATGCAACTTCACTGTCTCATTTATATACAACTTGGCATACTCTTTCCTCGAATGAGAAACATTGACTTGAATGAAGTAGGCTGATTTTGTCATCCTATCTATAATGACCCAAATAGAATCATGTTGCCTTCGAGTGCGAGGCAAACCCACAATAAAGTCCATATTCACATCTTCCCACTTCCAAGTGGGAATACTTTTATTTTGGGACAAGCCTCCCGGCCTTTGATGCTCAACCTTAACTTGTTGACAATTAGGACACTTGGCTACAAATCCCGCAATATCTCTTTTCATACCATTCCATCAATAGACTTCATATAGATCACGGTATATCTTGGTGGCTCCCGAATGAATAGAATATTGAGAACTATGAGCTTTCTCTAAAAATTTCTCCCTCAAACCATCAACATATGGAACACATAATCTACCTTGGTACCTAAGTACCCCATCTCCTCATTGGGAGAAAGCCTCAACGGACTTCTTGAGTACCGGCTCTTTCAACTCAACTAATATAGGATCAAGGCCTTGTTTAGACTTGACATCCATCACTCATCAAACCACTGGAAGCTCACAATTTTTTTGGTCAATTTGGTCAAAAGAGATACAACGATGGAGAAGCTCTATACAAAGAATCGGTAATAGCCCGCAAGTCCCACAAAACATCGGATCTCAATAACAAACATAGGTTTGTTCTAACCCCTCCTTGCCTCAATATTGGTTGGATATACCCGAATACCCTTCTTGGACACCACGTGTCCCAAGAATGCCATAAAATCAAGCCAAACCTCACACTTTGAGAACTTGGCATAAAGTTTCTCTTCCCTAAATCTTTGGCATAAAGCTTCTCTTCCCTCAATCTTTGGAGTACAATCCTCAAATGTCGATTGTGATCCTCCTCAGTCTTAGAGTACACCAAGATGTCATCAATGAACACTATCACAAAGGAATCTAGATAAGGTCAGAACACCTCATTCATAAACTCCATGAATGTTGCAAGGGCGTTAGTCAAACCAAAAGACATCACAATAAACTCATAGTGCCTATAATGAGTCCTAAAAGTTGTCTTAGGGATATCTGATGCCCTAATATTCGGTTGATGATAGACGGACCTCAAATATATCTTAGAGAATAGAGATGCACCCTAAAGTTGATCAAGAAAATCATCAATACGAGCAAGAGGATACTTGTACTTCACTGTCACTTTGTTCAACTATCGATAATCAATACACATACTCATGGATTCATCATTCTTTCTCCTAAACAACACAAGAGCACCCTATGGAGAAACTTGGGTGGATAAACCCCTTACTCAACCAATCCTGCAACTAACCCTTTAATTCCTTTAACTCAGCTGGACGCATGCCATAAGGAGCAATAGAGATGGGCTTGGTGCCCGGCTCCAAGTCAATAGCAAAATTAGTAATCCTATCTCGAGGAACACCTGGAAGATCAGTAGGAAACACATATGAAAACTCTTGAACCACGGACACATAATCCATGGGGGATGGCTCAACACTAATATCCCAAATGAAAGCTAAATAGGACAAACACCCTCTATCAACTAATCTCTGAGCTCTAATGAAGGAGATAACTTTGCTAGGGTAAGATACACTAGCACCCATTCACTCCACTCCCGAGACACGTGACATCACTAAGGTCACAATATTAGCATAACAATAAAAAAAACATGATGTGGAGAGAGCAAATCCATAACCAAGATAATGTCAAAGTATACCATTCCCAAAATAATCAAATCTACCCAAGTATCATACTCGGTCAAAGAAACAAGACAGCATTGATACACTCGATCCTCCACTAACGATTCACCCACTAATGTAGAAACACAAATAGGCACACACATGCAATCAGATATCACATCAAATCAAACAGAAAAATAAGTAGACATATACAAGAAAGTAGACCCCGGTTCAAACAGTACATACGCAGGTTGATGGTAAACTGGAACGATACCTGTGATCATAGCATCAGAAGTCTCAGCCTCAGGCCTCCCTGGAAAAGCATAACACTGACCATCATGTCCACCTGCATCCTTAGTAAAACATGTACCTCCACCATGCGGAGCTGGAGTACCCCTACCATAAGTCTTTCTACCTCTACCAATCTGAACTCTTCCTCGACCCCTGGCCAGATGTGTTGAATCCCTAGTTGGAGCAGATGAATAAGAACGTTGAGGTCCTGAATGAGTCTACAGAGGACATTAGCGCATCATATGACCTAGATCTTCACAAGTAAAGCACGATCTCAACACAGATAACTTCTTATGTGAACCGGAAAAACTACCTTAGCCACCTCAGCTAGAACCATAAGATCCTCAGGTTGGCTGCCCAGTCTCAGCTGCTGGCATAGAAGCATTAACTGGATCATGACACTAGAAGGAGCTACTACCTTTATGAGAACCCCTGCCTCCAGATGAGGACCCAAAATACTACCCAGAAGAATGATCCATTTTGGCCTCCCCATACTCCCCTAAAACCATCAACTCCACCTCCTTGGCGGTGCATACAATGGACTGGAAGGAAGCCCCCTCTCTGGCTGCCCTGAACACATAAGACCTGACGGAGAAGGTCAACCCTCTCACAAACCTTCAAACTATCTCTACCTCATCCGAAACAATAGTCATAGCATGCCTAGAAAGCTCACAGAAAACTGCCTTATACTCGGTCACAAACAAACTGCCCTAATTCAAGCTCTCAAACCACACTCGACTCTCCTCCCTCACGCTCTAAGGAATGAAGCGATCCTAGAAGGCACTAGAGAACGCATCCTACTTAATCGGGGAAGATCTAACTGGTCTAGACCTCAAAAAAGTCTTCCAATACTCTCTGGCACAACCACAAAGCTGAAGTGCAACAAACTGAACACCACGAGCATCCATTATACTCACTGACACAAATTCAAGAACTCATGAGCATCCTCGCTCTTACCACCCTGAAACTGGGGTGGTTTCAACTCCTGAAACCTCTCGTAATAGTGTTTCTTAGCTATCGTCAGAATAACCATAGGAGCAATTTGAACACCCACAACCGGTGCCAGAACCACTGGAGGCTGACCCACCTGATCTTGAATACCTGGAAGACGCTACTGATTTGGGGTCTGTGCCCCTACCCTCGTCTGATAACCATATGGCGTACCTTTCGTACCACCTTGAGAGAAGTTGTCCAGCACACCTAACAGTCTCAACAAAGTCTCCAGAAACAAAGAAGCTCCAAACTCGGGAGGAACCTGGTCCTCCAAAACCTCAACATGTGGCTCAGGAGAAGCCTCTCTAGCTCTACCTCTAGTTGGTACTGCTCCACGGGCACAACCTCTAGCTGGTGCTACTCCATGATCACGACCTCTAGATCGGGCCTACTCTAACCCTAGTTGGGGTCTCAACAACAGCTTCGGAGATTACCTCCACTCTACAACTAGAAATTGAAGCTCTGGTCATTGGTATCTGCCAAAACAACACGTGGCAACTCAGCACTAGCGAAAGTAACCACGCATGATAAAAAGGGATGAAAAGATAAGTACATACGCCTTTGTACCGGTCCTCAAGATTCTACTTAGAATTGTCTTGTACACACGTGAGACCTATGAATGTGGAGCTCTAATATCATTTGTCACGACCCAAAAAAATGGATTTGATTGTACTTGTCTATTCTCACTAAAAACAAGTCAACCTCAACCCAATAAAAATGAAAGAAATGCAGAAATATTAAGCAAGAACAAGACAAGGGCGGAAAACTTATTCATTCTAAACAATACCCCAAAATCTTGTTGTCACGTGTACAAGTCACTAAATATATAAAGCGTAGAATTAAGAAATAAGTATAGGTCTCAGTCTTTGTTTCTCAAATAGAACAAAGCTTAAGGAAGAGAAAAAGAGGACCCGCTGGGATGACAAACATCTACCTCTCAAGTTCTTCACGAGCCTCGGAAAAAGAGAAGAAAAATGATCACGCTATACCGAGCTCGGTACCTACACAAGTATAGAAGAAAGGAGTGAGTATCAACAAAATGGTACCAAGCAAGCGACTACTAAACAAGGTATCTAGCTAGAAATTGAATACCCCTTACACTCCAACCAAACCTCCTCAAACTACAACCTGCACGGAAATCACCCCAACCTAGCAGTTATATAGTACACGGATCACATGGATCAATATATGTAGTTCCATAGTCACAAATCAACAATCAAGAGAATCAAATAAGTCAATCTCAATGTAGAGTAGTTCACTCACACGCAACAAGTACATCAATCACAATTAACAAGAAAATAACGCATACGCATCAAAGGCATCAAGTCAGAATAATCAAAGACTTGTTAGAAACATTCTCCATTGGCACAATATCACTAGACGAAATAATTTCTCATCAGATTTACATCAAATCACTAACCGGAACCTTTCCCTTTGACTTTATAAACACTTGCCAGAAATGACCTCGACATAATCGCACTCACTGGCAAAGACCAGGCCATCATAATCCATCACATATCTCATCGCAGTGTTCAACAATCAATGCACACAAGCAATATCACACCACACAGAAGAGACAACAAATCATACATCTCAAGTCCACATTCATGCTTTCAAGCATTTCATCAATCAATCAACAAGGGTCACAATAAGGAAATTTACATCATCATGTTCATGACATAGCCTTTTTCATTTCAACCTCTTTCTTATTAATTTAGATTTATCAAGTGGACAGTTAAATCCTTCATCTCATTCTCATTACTCCCAACACACAAGTAACGAAGGAAGTAGACAAATTCTACTAGAATACAAGGTTTAAGAGTTCACTTGCCTTAAATCATTTAATAGTCACTACAAGAGTTGAGTCTTCTCCTTTTGAGTCACTTTCAAATCCACAAAATCTATATACAAGCAAGTATTCATAATCACTTTTTGGAAACAACAATACCAATATTGATTCTCTTGAAAAGTGGGTCAATCAACACAAAACCCAATTATGAAAGTAAGATTTGAATTGAAAATTCAATCCTTGAAAATATTACTCAAGGCTTTAGGAACTCATTAAGAAAAATCATTTCGAAAAAAAACTCAAAACATTTCAAAATCTCCATTTTAGTTAAGATCTTGAGTTCTTGAAAAACCTCATCATTCACCCATCAAAATCTCATATTTTGATATTAAAACCCAAAAATAATCAAAGGGAAATGAATATTTAGGATCATAGAAGCTTACTCAAATGATTTAGCACCGAAAAGCATTTCAAAAATAGCCACCAAGGGTACCCAAAGCTCAAAATTGTAAAATGGGGCTTAAACCCCAAAAATGGCAGGTCAAAACCCCTCTCAGATGTCACAAAAGCAACCAGGGGTTCACTAAGAGAACCCCGGTAAAAGATCGGGTCTTGCTTAAGCAATCAGACATTTCCTAATGTGGAGGTCGGTTAAGCGAAAGTTCTTCGCAAATATAAAGGTCAAAAGGGGTTGACCTTTCGCAAAAGCGGCCCAAACCTCGCTAAAGAGAGCCTCGCAAGACTGAGCCATCTCTCATGAACGCGAAGTGCACCAGAACACAGATATCGGAAAATCAACCTACCCTCAAGATTTGTTCAGAACTCTGTACACACAAACCAAATATGCAAATCAATTATACTTGACGTTCCACACTCAGTGAAACCGTTAAAACATGAACCCGAGGTCTCCTTGACACGACTTCCATGAAAACCCCAAGAAACTAACTCACGCCTAAAAAGGCTAAAACAAGCTCGGGACCTCTCAAAAATTAACCCAGACCTCACCTAGGAATAAAATCATCCCCCAAATCCAACGAAACTCTCAAAATTTTGATCCGAACATTGAGTGTTGACCAAAGGCTAAAATTTCATGATTTCACAACTTAGGACCTCAAATCCTCAAAAAGACTCGGAATCTTATACAAAAAATTCTCACCGCTCAGATTTCACATTTTGAGACTGATGAATAGATGGAATTTCATTCCGATACTTAAAACTCCAAACGACATCAAAAAACTACTTTCTTCACAACTTAGCCTTTTAAACTCAAAACTTACCAAATTCTCAACTTTTAACTCAATGTTGAAAACCAACTTTTTAAAACTCAATTATAGAAGACTCGGGGTCCATATCAAGAGGCTAAAATGGTAAATTTCAAAACTCAATCATAAATACCCATAAATCATAAGAATATCTCTTTTAAAATATCATGATTTCATAACTTATCAATTCATAAGAGATACTTAATCGAAAGAATCTTAATTCATAGAAATTTGATTATCTGACACATGCATATGAAAATAACGCAGTTTTGACTCATAAATATTTACATACTATGGGTTATTGGATATACCATTGAAAACATGGAATTATAATCAAACTCGTGATATTAAGGACTAGTCATAAAGAGAAAAAAATGAATTTCAATAAGAACTCATGAAGATCATAGAAACCGTAGTTTTGGAGAAATTATAACTTGAAGAAATTGGGGATCCTTTGGGACTTAATGGGTGAAGGGAGATCCATTGATGAAACTTGAATGAAAATCTTGATAGAATCATTGAACTTGAAGTTAAATATAATTTCTTGAACTCTTTCATAAAATAATACATTGGAAATTAAAGATAATTGTTATGTCGCGATTTTACTATCTTTAGAAAAACCACTTTTGAAATATTTTAAGTATAAAACAATTTAAGAAATATACTTAGAAAGAGTGTCGTCACTTAATTTATTAAATAAATTAAGAAAACTTATTTTAAAAGGTCTTAATAGATAAACCTTTAAAAAATTAGAGAAAATGGGTAAGAGGTTCTTATTTCTACTTTAAGAAGGTATTAACACTTTAAAGTAGCCGCTAACACACGGTTATCCAATGACTTGAAAGATATTTGACTAACTCTTTGGAAAAACGATTTAACACAAAACTAATTTACGATATTTGATTCACTTTGAGAAAATAGTTAAACAAATAACATTTTTAAATTTTTAAGAAAAAGGGGACCTTAACTGAAACATTTCAATTAAATTGCAAGCGATTAGGACTTTAACAAATTAGATTAATTAAAATTTATTTGTATCATTTCAAAGATAATAACTTAAACAGAATGAATACATTAGCGAAAAAATTTAAAATTAATTAAGACAAGTGAAAAGTTTTGACTAGGAATATTTGATTAAGTAAATAATGAATAAAGAGTTGATAAAATAGAATTCATTGAAAAACAACACAAAGAAAATAGTTCATCTTTTGGGGAATTCGACTAAGTTAATTAACAATTCTAGAGTTAGAATAATCACAAATCATAAACAAAATAGAGATTAGAAAGGACTTGGGTCATTGACCCAAATCAGCCAACTCAACATTTTGGGCTTGAGAGTCAAATTGCTGCCATTTCCTTTGAACTTTGGCTCAAAAAATTCATTCATCCTCTTTTGCCCTGTTGTTAGCCTTTAGATGCTACTATTGCTTTGAGCTTTTAGCTCATGTATTTCATCTTACTTTTCTCTAAACCCTCAAGGCTAACTCGATAATTGTTCTCAACTCAAAAGAATGCGAGGATTGAGTCCAAAGTGGACTCTAATTGGTGTCACATATTAACAAAGAAAGAGAGATAAGGGTTAATGTCTATACTTGTACAGTAACAGATGATAGAAATAGAATAGTGCATCATCCTTTAAATCTTATTGTCTAAGGAAGAGAAGAATAATGCAACAAGAGCAATGAATTATAAAGCACCAAGAACCAATTGTAATTTAGTGCTACACTACGCATTAGACTCAAAATAAAGACATAATTAAAAGATGAACACAAATAAAACACGCAGAAGCATTAATTACTACTACTCTCTTCACTGGGGCAAGACCAAAATAAAATATTGTGAATACCAAATCAGTCCCTATAAGTTCAACACTTTACTCTCTACAGTTGATCATAACTTGGCATATATGTGTGAAGGAATTAACTCATAATTTTGACAAAATAGTGGAGATGATAATTGTAACGACTCGGAAAATGATAGAGTGAAACTAGAGCCTCATATGTGAGTTTGGAGTCGAGAACTAATGAAATGATTATATTTGAATTTGACCCAAAAAGTTCTTAAAAATGTGCTACGGAAACACCTATAATTGTAATTTCCAT
>JAJOOS010024000.1:0-20522 GCA_029582725.1 Solanum chiquidenum
ACTTAGTTGATGGTGCTACTTGGGAGGCCGAGGCCGATATGATGTCCCGATATCATCATCTCTTTCCTTCTTCTCCTACTCTAGCTTGACGTAATGAGTTCATCATGGTTTATTCCTTTCTTTTTGTAGTCATGTGTTTTATGTGTTTTCCTTTGTTTCCTTATGTTATGCAAGTTCATGAAAAAGCTTAAGTTTTGAAAGAAATGACTTATATAATCTATTTTCCTCATGTAGTTGTGAATTGAGTATGAGTTGCCTATAGACTTCATGAGATAATTTGTTGAACATGCATTAGTTATGTTGTTGAGTATGAATTGCATATTGGCTCCATGAGAAAGTGGTGAGCATGCTTTTAGCTTGGAGAAGGTAGTTCCTCCTTGACATGAGAAATGTTGAAATTTCATGCATATTTTGTCGTTATAAGTAGTTCCTACATCCTAATGATGCATTTAGTATGTTTAGCTTAGAATTGATGTTTCCCACCTTGTTGTGTGCATTTTGATGAGTTTTCATGAATGATGGGATGCTAGTTTTGAGTCTTTTCGTTTAAAGATTTGCCTAGAATCTCATTCAAGGACGAATGATCCCAAGGGGGAGATATTGTAACACCCCATATCCGAAATAGGCCAAGATAGCAAATTCCCAGAAGTTTTAGGTACAACCCACGCCGGCCACCCACGGCCCGTGGCTGGAACCACGGACCGTAGGTGTGGTCCGTGGTTGGCCTGCCTAGACTGTCTGAGGGCCAAGAACTATGGCCAGACATATGGACTGTAGGTCAGACCACGGTCCGTGGTTCAAGCCCCAAATCATAGTATGTGATAACCAACGACGGTTCACCAGGATGGACCGTAGGTCAGTCCACTGTCCGTCGACTGGGGTCTGTATGTGGTCAGCTGGCAGTTATTTTCATGGTCAGTTGGGTCCCTTCCTAATTAATTAATTCCTATACTATGTCATTTTGTCTATAATTAAGACCCCTATAAAAGCCTTTTTGCCCCCAAATTAGATCCATTTACTTCATTCTTCCAAAATCACAAAAGAAGATCAAAACCTCTCCAAAATATTCTCTCTAGAATATGAAGAGGAAGAAGAAGGATTCACCTAGGGTTTCAAGATAAGGTCTCAATTCCTCCATTGAAGATAAGCATTTGGACTTCAGGTATGGTAGTTTTCATCCATGAATTCCTTTCATTCATGGAGTCCCCAAATTCTTCTATTTTCAAAGTAGAATTCCCTAAATTAGCTAGCATTTTCTTCAATTACCATGGGTTCTCTTGATTATTGATCTAAATTATTATGTTTTAATATGCATGAATTGATGATTTACAATGCTTTTATGATGTTTCTCCTATGAACCCATGTAAACCCCCATGTTTTCCAAATTGTGATCATATGAGATGGGTTATTGATTATGAAAGAGGAGTTTTGTGAAATAAAGTATGAAGGGATAGAATCACATAAATTTATGATATAATCCCTATCTAATCATTGTTTTTTTAGATGTTGTGATTTAAAGCAAGCTTTGAACCTTGAAAGGGTAAAGTATGAGTTTATGCATGATCTTATGAAACCATTGTAAATGTTTTAAGGGTTCTTTGAGAGTAATGTACCAATGATGGTATTGTGATGTTGTGTTGTGAAAGTATATTCTCATAAACATAGACTAGCATGATGTGAAAGGTTTTCTCACATAACAAGGATTCTTAGGTTGAAAGGCTTTCTCACCTAAATGAATCAAAGAGTAAGAGCTATCCTAATGAAACTAGCTTGGATTGGTTGTTCTAGGATACCTTTCCATGAATGATAAGAATAAGTAAGAAATAACTATTATGTGGAAATTATGATTAGAAACTAGTGGGTATTAACATGAGATGGAAGCTCTACCGCTACTAGAGGTCGGATTTCTAGAAGCAATCTCTTGAGATGGAAGCTCTCCTGTTAGTAGAAGTTGGGTTTCTAGTAACAATCTCCTTATCCCATAATATGTGTGCCCCCATAGGGTTATTAGCTAGTGGATCCACTTAATCTAGAATTTCATGGTTCTACCTTAGGCAAGTAGAACAACCCTTTTCGGCGTGGGAGACATTAGGGGATCATGTTTTAGCTCACATGGTCTCTATGTCAGTTAAGGCTAATTTTCCCACAACAAGATGAATAATATATTAAGGTTACTTCAAGAAGTATCTCATATGTGTTCAAAGGCTTTAAATATGATGTTAATTTGCATTGATCATGTTTTTGAAGGATATTTTCTTATTTCTTTTATATTATGTTTTAACTTGGTTAATTGCATGTTATGAAATGAAATGCCCCTTTTAGCATGTCTTTAATGGTTTTGTGCATAGATCTCATACTTAGTGCATTTTTTGTACTAACGCATACTCTTGCCTACATTGTCCCAAATGTAGGGTCCGACAGAAAGGGTTCCCAGTTTCGTGGTTAGAGCTTGGATTTGATCATTTTCCCAAGCTTGGTGAGTCAGCATGGTTCTAGGACATATTTCCTATGTTTAGTTTCTTTCATGTATTTCTCTTATTGGACATATGTATGGGCTAGACCCTATTTCATTCTATTGTATTAGATGGCTATGATAAGACATGAGTTTAGGCTTCCGCTTTCTTTATAAAATATATTGGACTTGGACTGCTATTTTACTCTTATTGTTCTATTTATTATGTTATGAGAGTTAAGTTGCTTGTATGGAGTCCTTTAGGGTTCTATACGCCATGTTACATCTCGGGGGTACCCCTGAGTCGTGAAAAGATGTTGCCAAATTTAAGTATGCTATCTCACTATTACAAAATGATGCTTACAATTTATCAATAAGTGTTCTGAATGCCTAGATAAAACCTCCGGTTTTTACTTGGGACGATTTTCTTAAGAAATTTCGTATGAAGTATGTCCCACCTGCTTATTGTGATGCAAACAAAAAGGAGTTTCTGAATTTAGGGCAATGAGGCATGTCTATTGCTGAGTATCAACAGAAGTTTCTAAGATTCTCTTGTTATGCACGAGGTATTATTAAAGAGGAAAAATACAAGTGCATGAGATTTGAAGATGGTTTGAATGATTCCATTAGAAAGAATGTGGCGATCCTGCAACATGAGAACTTTTGTAAATTAGTGTATGCTGCTTTTACTTGGGAATGGCTTGATAAAGAAGAAACTAATAGAATCGAAAGCAAATTCTGAAAGCCTAGTTCAGATTTTGGAGGTCCATCCAAAAGGGAAGGTTTGATGATTCTAAGGTTTGTAGTGTTAACCGTTCACCTCAACAGAAGCACAAAAGTTAGATGAGAAACATGTAAAATTGACCAGGGAAGTTCAAAATAGGGAAAAACTTGAGTTTATATTAACAGAGGACGGTGTATTATTTGATCAAAATAGGTTATGCGTCCCTAATGATGACAAAGTGAGGAGAAAAATATTGCATGAAGCACATACTTCACCATATGCAATGCATCCTAGAGGTACAAAGATGTACCAGACCATTAAAGAACATTATTGGTGGAATGGTATGAAGAGAGACATTGCAGAGTTAATTTCAAAATATTTGGTTTGTCAACAGGTAAAGGTAGAACATCAGGTCCGAGTTAGTTTACTAGAGCCCTTGTCGATGCCAGAACTTAAATGGGAGAGAATAACTATGGACTTTGTTTCTGGACTTCCTCGTACTCAATGAAATCATGATTCAGTATGGGTGATAGTGGGTAGGCTAACCAAGAGTGCTCACTTCTTAGCTACCAAGATGGATTAATTAGTCACTTGAGAATTTAGCCGAATTGTACATTAATGAGATTGTAAGACTGCATGGGATCCCTAGGCCTATTGTATCAGACCCAAAGTTTACATCTAGATTTTGGGGTAGCTTGCAGAAAGCCTTGGGTATGATGTTGAAATTTAGCACTTTGTTCCATCCTCAGACAGACAGACAGTCGGAAGGAGTGATACAAATTTTGGAGGATATGCTTTGAGTTTGCATTATGGAGTTTGAGGGTAATTGGGACAAACACTTGGCTTTGATATAACTTGCTTACAATAATAGGTACGAATCGAGTATTGGAGTGCCTCTCTATGAAGCCTTATACGGAAGAAAATGTTGGGACCCTCTTTATTAAAGTGAAGTTGGTGAAAGAAAGCTTATTGGTCCTAAAACTGTGCAACAAACAAAAGACAAGGTAAAAATTATCAAGGATCGTCTAAATAGGCAAAATTTTACGTTGATCTTAAAAGGCATGATATTAAATATCAAGTTAAAGATAAAAGTATTCTTAAAGGTGTCTCCATGGAAAAATATTATGAGATTTGGCCAAAAAGGAAAACTTAGTCCCCGATATATTAGACCTTATGAGATACTTGAAAGAGTTAGACTAGTTGCATACAAATTATTTTTCCCACCTGAGTTAGAAAACATCTACAATATCTTCCATGTCTCGATGCTTAGAAGATATCATTCTGATCCATCTCATGCTCTTCCAGTTGAATCTATTGAGGTTAATCCTGACTTGATGTATAATGAAGAACCTATCCTAATTCAAGCTCGACAAGTAAAGCAACTTAGAAAGAAGAGAATCCCTTTATTAAAGGTACTTTCGAGGAACTATTCTGGAAAAGAAGCTACCTGGGAGAGAGAAGAAGACATGAGGACCTAATATCCACACTTGTTTCAGGACTAGGGTAAGGTAAATTTCAAGACAAAATTTCTTTAAGGGGGAGAGAGTTGTAACACCCCCTGAATACTGAAACCAAGATTTGAATGTCCATACACCATTGCTTAATTACTAAAGTATGTTTTATTCTCATTTTAGGAACTTGAAATTTTGCGATATTTGCAAATTTGCTTTAAAATATTGTGATTGAAATTTAAGGGATTTTATTGGGGTATTTACGTAATATACTAATTAGAATTACCTTTAACTTGATAGGGAGGTGAGGCATATACGTATAGGTATATATGTATGCATTTTGGGCAGCAAACTTTTTGTTTTGGGCAGCCACCTTTTTTTAAGTGATAAACATCACTTTTGTAACATGACACACCTTCTCTATAGAAATTCGTTTTCCTTAAATATAAGAACCTTAAGATCTTTATCTAACTAGAATATTCTTCAAAATCACAAGAGAAAAATTTGGTCCTTTTGGCTGAAATTCGAGACACACTCTTGTTTTTGGTAAGTGATGAAATCTATTTTTGAGCTAGGTAGTGTTTAGTATTTTAAGCGTATCTCGTTCTTTCAAACTCAATTTACAGTGAATAAATATTATTTGGAAATCTATTTCATTTATCTACAACTATTATGTTTATGTACTCTAATTTAACTGTTATGGATTCGAAATATTAGACGCAACATATGACAAGTTCTGTCCAGATTTCTGAATTAGAAATCCTTTATGTTCAACTGTTAGTGTTTTCATTGCATCTTTTAGTACAAAATATATTTTGAGGTGATTTTTGCTTATGTACAAAGCTAAGAGATATACCTACATCTTTCATGAAGGATATAAAGTCCAGTTTTGTCTTTTACCTTTTCAAAACTAAGTTACAACATAAAGTACCAATCGTGCCAGAATTACTATTTTTGGAGCAAAGTCGTATTTATACAGGCTAGGCTTACTTGTGATGATAATCCTGTTTTCCGTCAACATTATTGAGCTACTAGAAATTAAAGAAGTTATTTAATGTTATTTTTAAGGTTGAATATACTCGTGTACAAGTGAGGACTTTGATACCTTGGTTGGTCTACAGTTTGAACTCTTGAAGTTGTGTTGGATTGTTTCTATTCTAAAACACTGAGGTTTGTGTATAAACTTGTACTTGTACTTTCATTACCTGCTGGTATATTTGAAGGGTTAACTTGGTTCCTTGGCTACTTCTTGTCACTTTGTATTGTCATATTGGTATTCTTTGAGACTTTCAAAACACTTGTGTAACTCGCCCACTTGTACGGATTGCTGGATCACCTGTCATTCTTTTTGGGACTTTGTCCTTCTTGTGGATGTGACTTTGTCACTATTGGTATGCCTCTTGATTTGGATATTTTCCATCTTGACTCTAGATTTTTGGTTCGTCTTAAGTATGGAAGTTTTCCATTTTAAGTACGAACTAGAAAGCCATTTTTAATATGGTTATTGGTTCTCTTAATTATTGAGCTTCAACCCTTCTTTATACAAAGCTTTGGTCTTTCTTGATACTTGATTATGCTAGGTGTGATGGAATGATGTATATATTGGGTAATCCCTGTTATTGGATCTCTTGGGAAATGGTGTTATGAGTGTTCTTTACACTTGGATCTTTAAATATCAAACTTGATACTCTTGATATATTGTTTACTTGATTTATTTATTATGTTTCAATTGTGCTGCTCGTGACTTGAGAAAGTTTACTTGGTGAGTCTGAGGGCTCCAAACCTATAGTTTTTACATCACTAAGCTTTATTCTTAGGGATAGTTGTTTCTATCGTAGGGAATTATCGAGAGGATACATGAAGCTAGCCATTGGAGAGGGATTTTTTGAGAGGTTTAATGAAGATAACATTTGCATATAGGCATTAATATTTTGTAGAAATCTTGGGACTTGCATATGATCCATGTTTTTACATTGATATGTAATTTTTACGGCTTATTTGATCATGACACCATATGTTGTAATATAAGTATGACGACATGTTTTGTTGTTATGGGGGTTTAAACCCAAGCCTTATAATATACTTTATTTACTATTTGTTTTGAATGTTTGTGTGAATCATGAACCAGCTAATTTTCATACTCGGAAGTTGGTAATATATTTTTTTGTCATTTGTAAGAGTTAGGATAATATATGCATGAAAATCTCGTAAGTTATTTGCTTAAATTATTTTGGAAGATGACCATGAGTTCTTGACTAGCTTCCGCGAGATATTGCATACAATAGGTCTTCTCAAGTCTAGTGGAGAACATTATACAACTTATCAATTAGATGGGCCTTTCAGGTAGTGGTGGAGGATATTTGTCACGCCCCGAGCCTACACCCTGGACTTGGTTGAAACTCGAGAGTCATTGTTGGTCCTCAAGAGAATCATTACCATGACTGACAACTAAGTAGAATACTAAATCAAGAATACACATGCTTCAAAATTGAAGAATTATTCAAAAGCAGTTTATTAAATCTCAAAGCTATCTAAAAACACTGAGTATTCAACATAAACTTTTAAATAAAACATCTAAAACTGAATACTAAAAGACTAACCAAGACTGTCTATCTATGAAGTCAATATTGTATAAAGATATGTATCCACACAAATCCTCAAAATGTAACTACTAACAAATCATAAAACTGGAGTCCTGTGAAAGAAAAGAGGCCCCACCAAAAGATGATGAGTAGAATATGTGATCTCAATAGAACTCCTATTGATGATGTGATATCAATACATTGAATGTATGAGTATATGATAGGGCTGAATAAAACATATAACTAAACTGAAAGACTATAAGTAACTCAACTGAAATATAACATAAATCATGATGAAAATCATTTGAACTCTTTCTGTAAGGATGCAATAATAGTCAATACTTAACTATATATATATATATATATACACACACCTTTCTTTACTCGGAGTTTCTCTATCCGACCACCATCACTATGAGCCTTGTGATGATACAACGTCTTACCCAAAGTTCCAGAGCCACCCTATACTTTGCAAGAGTATAGAATGCAACTAAACTGATGGATCCACTCAAAAGCCTTCTAGAGGCAGGTGAGGAGTCGCCAATCTTGCGGTACGATCCTATCTACGCAGGCGGTGTATACTATAGAGTTTGAGTTATTTTAACTCTTACCCCAAATTGGTGCTCAATACTACTCCCAAAATTGTCACGACTCAAAGTACACCATAGACTTGATAGGACGTATAAGACACCAAGAGGCCCTACACAAGCCACTTAGCATTCAAAAATAAGATAATAGAATCTAACGAGTTCAAAGGACAATTTATATTATAAAAGAGTGTGTAAAAAATGAAGCGGAAGTGTACATAGTCTCAAAAGACATCTATTACATCAAGAGTGATCGGAACTTAACCCGTACATCACATACAATCTCTAAAAATATAAAGACAATAAGAAATAAAGGATCGGTCCTCGGAACATGAGGACTCACCAATCTTCAATACTACTTAGTTATCCCTAGCCACGAATATGCGCAATAAGAGCATTGGACCCTACATTAGAGAAACAATGTGAAAGAGTATGTGTTAGTACAAATATGTACAAAGTATGATAGCTATGCATAAAAGTTATGAAATCATGCTAAAAGGACTTTTCCTATTATGAAAAGACCAAGTCAAAACATAAGATAAGAGGGTTAGAAAACATAAATTGTAATCATAGTCAATGCAAGTAAAATCATCTCTGAACACATGTGAAATACTTCTTGAAGTAACCTTAGTTTATTATTGTTGTTGTGGGAAGTAGCCTTAACCGACATAGAGACCATGTGAGCTATAACATGGAATCTGGTGTACTCCTCTCACACCGAAAAGATAGTGTCCTACTTGTTGTAACATCCCTCCCTAGAAAGAGATAAATTTAGAAAGCGCTAAATTGGAGATAGCTAAATTGAGAATTTTTAAAGTTATTCTTAAGTTGTGATTTGGGTCAACTTTAAATGACCATAACTTCTCGTACAGGATGATTGAGGTGGCCCATAAGATATCAAATTAAAGGTCTTTTAATCCTCTTTCCAACTCCATCGAGTTTGCTAATTTTCATGTTCGGATGAGAGAGATATGGCCATTTTAAATCTGCCTGTCCGGTTAAGGAAAGTTACCCGAAATTATGAGAGGTATTTTTGTCTTTTCCTTACTCATTCAGATAAAAACGAAATTAGTAAATGTTTTTGGGTCAAATCTATTGGGTTGGTTTTAAAATTCTACTTTACGCTTAGGGTTTTAGAAGAGGGTTCATGAAGTGAAAAGAGAAGAAAAGAGAAAAGGTTCAAGGCGTTCTTCCGAATTCGTGAGACTTGTCGAGGATTTTCATCAAATAAAGGTATGTAAGCTTTCATAGTGTTGGGTTCATTGACCCACACGGCAATCATTATTTACACATTCGAAATCATCCCGAAGATTTAGTATATTTGAGTTTGAGTTCTTGAAGTTTTGTTCTTTGATAATGAAGTTCTTGTTGAGGTCTTGAGGGTGACAATTATGAATGAGTTGAGTAAATTGATAGTTTATTGTATGGGTTCACTGAGATTGTTCTGGGTTATAAGAATTCGAGAGTTTTTACTTTAGAATTTCAGTGGGTATGAGTTGAATCGAGTTTGGGAGAGGAAGAAAAGATCAGACAGGAATAGTCTCCCAGGTCCGCATCGCGGACTTGCTCCCAGAGAGTTTCATCTCTCTCAGCGTCAAAGAGAGAGTGCGGACTCCACTGTCTCAAAAATTATTTCGCGACCAAATAAATTAAATCATTTTTGCGTCACGCCTTTGCTCCACTGATAGTATTTCCACTCGTTTCTTATTTATCAAATATCTAAACCCCACTTATTCATCAAGAGGTCTTTCATAACACAAATCATAACTCTTGAATTCAAAATTCAAATTCAAGATAGAGTTAAGAGTCAAGTTTGAGAGAGCCTTTCGAGTCTATTTGAGAAGTCTTTTACAATATTTTTAAAACTTGTTTTAAGAGTTGAGTACTTGAGTATGAGGATGAGTAAAGTTGAATTCACTTTTCAAAATGAATATATGGGAACTAAGTATTCCCAAGAGTAAATGTTTTTAACTTTAAAAGAGGAGGAAACTATGACTTCCAAAGTAGATTAAGAGGAGTTTTGAGTACTATCACTTTTTAGAGAAATCTTTTGAGTTATTATCTTAAACTAGAGGAAGATAAATGTTTCAAAACATATGAGCTAAGTTATATTTTGGGAGAAGTATTTAGCACAAATATGGCGACGAGTTCAAATAACTCAAAGTCCTCATAAACCAAGTAGCCAACGTGGGTAGAAAGGGTCATACTTTTTAGATGATTCATTATTGCTTTTTAAGCATAGCTTAGTGGATCCACTTAGTGAGTAGGTCCTATACCCCGACAAAGTATAGGAAAATTTTGGTAGCGTGGGTGAGACGATGTATCATCACATAGCTCATATTTATGGTTGTTGGTTAGAGAATCTCCCACACAAAGTTATTTTGTATTCTTATATACTAAAACAGTTCTTTTGTATTTTTACATACAAACTAAGTTATATTGTATTTTCAAATATGTTGAGTTGTTATCTATTGTTTTAAAAGCTTTTCTTTATAATGCATCTTTACTACTGCTTTATATTTAACTAAGCTGAGTAAGTTTGAGTATCCTTGAGGTTGAGTTGAGTTGAGATGAGAAGAGGTAAGTTGTTTCTTCAGTTCCAGTTCAAGCTTATGTCTTGTTTTAGATTTTCCCTTGCATGCTCGTACATTCCATGTCCAGACGCCATTTGGCGTGCATCTTTTATGATGCAAATACAGGAGATCAGGGTCATCAACAGGCAATTCATTAATACCATGGGCAGTTCCAGAGTAGTTTGGTGAGCATCTTTGCTTCCGGAGGATGCCTTAGTAATTCTATAATGTCATGTTATTTTAGTTTTTTAGGATGATCGGCTGACTTGTCCCAACATCCCTCATAGTATTAGAGGCTACATAGATAGATAGACAGTAGTAGTTCATGAGTCTTTTTATTTCCTTTGTTAAATGTTGAGACTTGAGTTGCCCTTGTGGCTAGTTTAAATATTTTTTAATGTTTTATGTTAAGCAGTTTGAGACTTCTGAGTTAAGGATTTCTGTTAAAGTTCTTTTATCATTGAGTAAGTCTTTTGTTGAGAGTTGAGCCAGGCTAAGGGTTTTCTTGGGGCCAACAATGTTTTTTGAGTGTCGGCCACGTCCAGGGTGTAGGCTCGGGTCATGACAAACTTTGTATTAGAGCATAAAGTTCAAGAGTTATAGGGTCTCTATGAAGTCGTGTCTTTAGAGTCCTAGTTATCGGTGTGATGCCCGCCACATCTATAATTAGGAGGCTGCAACATTTAGGAACTATCTCACTTTTTTCATACTCTTTTCATGTGATATAGTTCATCTCTATAAAGTTTCTCTCTAATTCGTCCTTGTGCGTTTCTTTTATATCATGCCTCCACAAAGAGTTGTTCAAGGTCGTCCCGCTAGGAGAAATGTTGAACCACAGGATCAAGGGGTACCTAATGAACCTGAAGTGCAACCCCAAGGAGAGGTCACTAATGTTGAGTTCTGGGATGCTATTCGGATATTGAGTATGTGGTGATCAACCAAGTTGGGCAACAAAGAGGGGTTCGACATGATGTAGCTAATACGTCCAAAATCCGTGAGTTTTTAAGGATGACTCTTCCAGACTTCATTGGTTCAAGTATCATTGAGGATCCAAAAAACTTTATGGAAGAGTTGTGGAAAGTGTTTGAGGTGATGCATGTTGTGATGTTGAGCGAGTGGAACTAGTTGCATACAAATTGAAGGGTGGTGCTAGAGTGTGGTTCGACCAATGGAAGAAGGGTAGAGTTGAAGGTACACCAGTTGTGAGCTAGGCAGTGTTTGAAGAGGCCATCATGTGGCATTTCTTTCCCAGTGAACTGAGAGAGGAAAAGGTAATGGAATCCCTCACTCTTAAGCAGGAATCCATGAGTGTACATGAGTACATCCTAAAGTTCACCCAACTGTCCCGTTAAGCTCCAGAGATGGTTGTTGATAACGAGGAACAAGATGAGTTTGTTTGTTTCTGAGTTATCTCGACTGTCAAGTAATGATCCATGTGCAACAGGTTGAGGAAGATAAGCTGAGAGATAGAAAAGAGTTCCAAAACAAGAAATCTAAGGCTGCAGGTAATGAGTTCGGACAGTAGAAGAGTAATTCAAACCGGTCATCCCCCTAACAAAAACAAAATGGACCTACACCATTATCGGCTAGTGCACCTACACCAAGGAACAGAGGTGAGTTCAAGAATCAGATTTCACACAATTTCAGAGCTAGACATGCACAATCTCAAGGTAGTGTGGCACAAGGAGGTAATGGGACTCCTGCATGTTCTAAGTGTTGTAGGAACCACTCAAGAGTGTGTTGTGATGGCTCTATTGGTTGCTTTTAAGTGTGGTCAGAATGGTGACTTCATGAAAGAGTGCCCTAGGAACCGGCAGGGTGGTGGTAATGGAGGAAATAGAGCACAATCTTGTTCAGCAGCTCCACCAGACAGAGCTACACCTAGAGGAGGTCCTTTAGGGTTAGGCGGAGGAGCAAACTGTCTCTATGCTATCACCAGTCTCCAAGAGAAAGAGAATTTGCTACATGTTGTCGTTGGTATGAACTAAGTCTTTACTTTTGATGTATATGCTTTGCTAGATCCAGGAGCGAGTCTATATTTTATGATTCCTTATATTGCTATGAATTTTAAATCATCCAGTTGAGGAGGCTACCTGGGAGACCGAGCATGATATGTTGGAGTAATTTCTAGGCTTGTTTGAGCCTTCATGTACTTCTTTACTCTTACTTTCAAGGACAAAAGTCCTTTTTGGTAGTGGATATTGTAATGACCTTCTGGTCATTTCTGTGTTTATATTTCTTCTTCTTCATTAGGTGCTTTCATGTAGCGACCCTAAGTCATTCATGACTTTTTGGGACTGACAGTTCGGTCACCTAGTCGTTCATTTGGTTTGTATGCGAGTTTAAGTGTTTTCAAAGCTTTTGAACCTTGAATGGTCATTTTTTATCAAAAGTTCATGAAGATTACATATGAATAAAATTTAGACAATTCTATCAACTCCAAAAGGGTCATATTGGGCTAGTAGCATAGTCTGAACGACTCTTAAGACTTTTGTGTGAGTTTGTGCGATTATGCATTTTTTCTTTCAAGTTGAAGTCTATGTTTGACTTTAGTCAGCTTTCTAAGTAAATGATCTCGAATGAGAATTCCGCCAGCGTGGTTAGCTCTGGAATGTTGAGTTTTGTCTAGAACAACCCTTCATTTAGGTCCAAAGGGTTCCAAACTAATTCCCGAGGTCCTATGTGGAATTTGGCTTGAAATGGAAATTTGGTGTGGGACCCACTTTTAATAAAAAACTAAGTATGGCCTAAACTCTACCAGTCACCAATACAACAACCTGCCTCAAAACCCCCTGAACTTGAGATACTACCTCCATAGGCCTAATAGGTCAAAAACAAAGATATCCCTCACTTAATGGATACTCACTTCAAAGTGGAATTTTGTCACTGTTGTACAGATGGCAAAACCTCTTACCACCATCATTGTTAGTCTCAAAACATGCCTGCTCCACAACCCCTACATGACTCGCAACCAGGGAAGAGGTAGACCATACCGATATTAGATGCTCGGATATAACCGAAGTTGCAAAGACAACTCTCCGATCAACCAAGACTCAACTCCTGAGCAGAAAGAATCAGTGTGGGGTTATGCCCATCCCACTCTAGAAATCCTAACACTTAGAAATGGATGACAAACCCTGCTATGACCAGTCAACCCAACTCTTCTATGAGGAGCACTAACTGCACGAAGAACTACACCTACCTGAGGTGTACCATTAGAGGAGCTGAGACCTCCTAACACTTATTATTGAGAAACCGAGGTAGCTACAGACCCTGTCAAAGCCTAGGCTTCTCCCTGACACTCTAAATACTGAGGAATGCCTCCAACCTCAAGGTCCATGCTCGAGTGAGGCCTGCTACCCCGATTATGTAATGAAACTCTAGTAGAATCTACTGATGCTCTGCCTATGTCCATCGAACGTTTCGTCCTATCCATCAAGGAGAGAGTAGATTCCAAAGATGCATTTTTAGAGGTTACTCAAATAAAAAAAAACACAATAAGAGTCCAAATAGAATTTCCTATGAATGCCCTATAGCCTCACGAAGATAGGATACCATACTCTCCGCACCAATCCACAAGACTCTACTAGCCATTTAATCTCATAAAAAAGATGCCGGCCAACCTAGAGCTCAGTTACCAAACTATCATGGCCTTATTTCTCAGGTCATGATGGCACATACTACACTCCACTAATAGGTAAGCATAACTTGTAGACCGGATCAAGAAGTACGAGACTACCAAGCAGAAGCCAACAATGAGAAGATAGAGCTTAGAACCAAGAAGTGAAAGGATAATCAACAAAACTATACAGGAACCATCCCAAGACCTTGCATTAGTTAGTAGTAGATCATCTAATAAAAAATATCAGTACAAGCCTTTCACAAGTACAATACATGTATAGGATGTCTCTGAATACAATATAAAGACTAAGCCTAGACAAAACTAAGGGAAACTGGTAGCTCCAGACGCCAGGATCTCACCCTACTCTCTTGAATCCAAAGTTGCTTTGCACGACTCCAAATAAACGGTGATAACTCAACGACAATCTGCAAGGGGCTGAAGTGTAATATGAATACAAAAAATGGTACTAACTAGGTAATGGTTGACTGAGCTCAAAAGACAACACAAGCATAAATAATAAGTAATAAGGAAAGCATAACACAAGTAACTAAACAAGAGATACTAGAGGACACATGAAATAAAAAATATAAAAAGGAAACAAGGGGTAAGAAGTCAAGTCAAGAACACACCTGGATTGCAAGCCAATAACCTAATCACAAGCAACTAAGAAAAAAAATAAACTACCTAATGTAAAGAGGACCCACAACAACAATTCTAAAGTCAAAACCTACCATGTAACAATAAAATAATAGGAGAGAACGGAATATAGTCAAACAATAACCTAACCTAACCCCCATAAGCTCAGAAGGTACAAATAGTAAATATAACCCAATCGACCCCATAAACTGGAGGGTACAAAAAATCAAACAAGTATATTATTGATAGGCAATGCATATGAATGCATGGTGAGGAGAAGAACCATCACTTACCATCCAAACCCCTAACCAGAGGTAGGGGCCTTGAACCGTAAAGCATAAATCTCAGACTAGGAATAACATCCTCAAATCGTCAACATCAACCACAGACTAGAGATAACAGCCTCGAACCGTGATCATCAACCTCGAATCGGAAATAATGGCCTCTAATAGTGAGTATCCAATACTGGAGACGCCTACCCAAACTCTAAACTACTAGGAGGGCAACAAGACCAAAACCAAGCATGAAAGGGCGTCGAAGCACTGACTAGTCAAGTAAAACTAAGCACATTCCAAATGCGTCTAATATCTCAAGTACAAAAAAGATTACGTCTCTGATGCCTCGTAATCTAAAAAATCTTTAAATCAAGTGATCCAGGTGGTACGACTCCCATTAAAACATGTTTAGAATAAAAACTAGGTAAAATAGTATCTCATTATAAATGATAATTATTCCAATGCATGGGCAAGGATCGTACGAAAAAATCCTTAAGAGTGAGAAAATAATGCAATGCACGCGATCACCAACATTCAAACAAGTCACTCAAAATCAAATAATTATACAACCAATGAAACCACACTACCAAAGAAATTAGTGCTAACCTGGGATCCAACTGGTCCTCACATACTGCCTTTGTCCTAAAAGTATAATCATAAGCTCCGTAGGGATACAACATGTCCACCACTAATCAATAAGCAAAGAGATTAAAAGAGATTTCAAATAAATAAAAGAGGAGCAAACTCAAGGGACAACACCCTACCCCAATCAGATTGCTCCAGTCCTAGACTGAACAAAGCTAGGACCAACCCACGGCTACCATGAGCCACAAAGATCACAACCATCAATGCAAAAAAAATGACCCAAAACAACTTTTTAAGGGAGTAAATCATAACTACAAGGCGATATAACACAACCTAAAGCATATAATTTCATGCCTAGTCTAAGGAATCCACAATTCAATCCTAAAAAGGATAAACAAGAACATCTACACCACATGTGAAGCTACAACATTAACTAAGAATCCCAACACCCCCAATAAGCCTAAGGCTCCTACGTAATCAAGGAAGGGTGGAATAACAAGAGGATAGCTAAAACCCCAACAAATACCATAAAAAATTACATGAAATCTATACTAGGAATTATCTAAGTTGCTAAATCAAGAAAGTAGAACGAAGCCTGCCTCAAAGCTAAACACAAGTGCTCTGAATCCACAACTCTCGAGCTATCCACATCCTAAACCCCTCTAAACACCTCCAAACTATCGAATTATCAATCAAAATATCGTTACAGATGTTTTGACACTAAAATCACAACAATTCGAAATGACTTCAAATTGAGTCAAAATAGAAATATGGGACCCGCACCAGGAATCCTGAAATTGACTCCGTTGAAAGGTCCTAATCGACTAACCAAGCCTGTAACCCTAAATGAGGCTCAATTACATTCCGGGAACAGCCCAAACCACCACATTAAATAAAAGACAAATTAAAGAAAACCAAAAGTGAGCTGGCAGTCACTTTGGGAAGGCAAATACGTCGAACAGAGAGCCCCCAACACCTCCCGAACACTCTAACACATAGCCACGTTCAACATGGGCCTCCAACACTTTGAATCACCTCAAATTGGAGCTCCCAAGATTAAGAAATTGCATTTGGAAGAATGAGGGCTAAGCCAAAATTTTGGGATTTATATACTTGAAGTTGGTCGCTAAAAGAAAAATCTAGTCCCGTAAAGAAAAATCTGGTCGCTAAAAGCCTGCACCAAATATCAGATCTTCAGCTCGTTTGCTCATACTTTGAATTCTATAACAGGGTGTCCGAGATTCGTTCGGAACCCCATTCACGCAAAAAGAAATAAGCTACCCCATCGAATTCAGTATTCTGGACTCAAAAGAACCATCAAAACTTCCATCAGAGGTCGTTTCGATGAAATATGGGTCTCACACCCAAGTTCTGCTTTAATCTAAATATCACAAAAAGACTAAAAAAGAGACTGGAACGCTAGGAAACCGCATGAAAGGTTGCTAGACTCCAAACTAGACATTCTGGAGCTAACCGCACTGACGGAATTCTCATCCGAGCTTGTTTACCAAGAAGGTTGACCGAAGTCAACCATTAGCTTAAGCTTTAAGTTAAAAACCCTAACGACACAAACACACACACCAGAAGTCTCAAGTTCCAAACCAACCATGCCCCTAGCCTAAAATGGCCCTTCAGAAGTTGATGACACTGTCAGAATTATATTCTGAAGCCATCTTCCTGAACTTTTGATTGTAAACTATTTAAGTTTTAAATGCTCTAAAATATGTAAACCTGCACAAAATCCAAATGAATGAACTGACGATCGAACTATTAGTACCATCAAGTCATAAATAACTTATGGTTACTAGAGAAAAGCTCTTAACACTGAAAGGATCGGAAACAAAGAAAATGACCTGGAGGGTCATTACAAAAAAGCATGGAATCACACAATATTCCAAGTGGGCAATATTGGTGCCACATGTATTTGGTCAATGGTCAGAGGTGTTTAAATTTTTATGTTCAGTGAGTTTAAGTGTTCAGCTGGCAAAGTCAAAAGTACAAGGATCCAACTTACAAATGAAGTCAAGTACAAAGGCTTCTCAGGTCATTCCACTAAAAATAAAAAAATCCAAAATTTCTTCACACTATTAAGTAACGATATGGTAAAATATTAAGAATTATCTAACATCTCCATAATTGTTCATTTTGAAATGTAAATCATATATATATTCACATAGGAGTAGTTAATAACCAATAAAAGCTTGAAAGATTCTCCAAAAGTATAATTTTGTAGTCCATTCGTTTCATATTATTTGACTCATACTATCTGACACAACTTTAAAATAAATATTAATTAGATATGTTTTATTAAATCAATATTATTTATGATACTATAGAACTCTGAATCCGACTATTATTATTATATGAATAATTCGCAGACGTGGCAGAGTTATGGTAATTTGTTCAACTCAAAAAAATGTTGGTAAATTTGTAAAGGTGGACGGCTTAAAGTAAGTTATTTCAATCTAAAACATAAACCCGTACATGAATAATGAGACGCAATCCAAGTAAGGAATAATTGAGATCCCAAAACTATTGTCAAATACTAAGTGGAAAAAAATAAATTAGGATCTCATTATATACACCTATTATAGAAATTTATTTACAGTTACACTATACTTATTATGATTGTATAAAACTTGTTTACACATGATAGAATCAATGTTTGATATATTATATTTAGAGTAAATTTAATAATTTTATCAAAAGTGGGAGATCATTATATTCATTGTCAAATTAGGACATGTAACGACCTAAACCGTTATTATTTAGGAGACACAAAAATTTGGGGAAAATTTGGACCATTGTCCCGCCACAGCGGGCCATATGCCGCTACGGCGGCGACGCCACAGCGGGGTAAACTGGCGCCACGGAGGGATAGGCGAAGCAGAACATAAATTACGAGAAATCCTAGTTTCTTCATCTTCCTAAAATACCTAAATAAGTCGAAAAACACCCTAGAAACCTCAGAAAATCTACTATAAGCTTGGGAAGGAAGGAGAAGAGGATCTCTAGCATGAGGATGGTGATATCTTGCGAATTCTTGGCCAAATTCACCGTCACGAAGCCCAGAAAACCGGAATCAAAGTTAAAAACTATGTGCAACTGTTTGGCGCCCAAGTAGGCTAGGTTTTATGAATTGAGTAGTTAAAATATGTACTCACTGTGTAATATATGTAAATCAATTGTAGGATTTATGCGTAGACGTTCGTGCACCGAATGATTTATGATTTAAAACCCTATAAAGAAGCCTTAGACGATGAATTAGGGCTGAGTATGGCTGAATTAGGGTTTGCATGAGGTGTGTTGATAAATAATCCGTAGGTGATGGTTGTGATTCTATGATTGTGTGATGTATGTTTGTTCTTGCTTCAGTATGATACTTGTATATGTATGAATATTGCAATGTTGATCACACTTATTGTAAATGAGATAGATGAATGATGATTGCCATGAAATCATGACTTAAATGTATGATCTTGAGGATATATTTGTGATTTGATTGTGATTGTGGTGTGTGAATGGGATCGGTTGCCACGTTCTGGCATAACTAACTTGGATCGGTTTCCACGTTTTGACATAAATATGGGATCGGTTGCCATATTTCGGCATAACATTGGGATCGGGTACCACGTTCCAGTATGCTAAATGTTTGGGTTTGGGTTCCATAAGAGGACCAATGATGTGGAAAATTGTGTGACTTGATATAAAATGTGAAGTGGTTCGTTGTTCGTAAATGTTGATAATGTGGTACATATTCGATATATGCATGTGATTATAATGTTGTTTGATTTGCTCATGTTAAACTTAGGGGATACAGGTTATGACTGTTAATATTGATAGTTCTTGGGTTAAGCAAACTTGTTAGATATAGTGGAAGGATAACGTGTTCAAGGGGCGAGTAATGGATAGTAAGAGTAGTTCGTGTGTTGTAATGTTGAGAAGTAGAAGTAGCGGGTGTGATGAAATATGCTTAGGCAGATTTCACTTTGGGGAAAAGAGATTGGGTTTAGTGGAAAGAAAGCTTGATTTAATGTACTATGTGACCCTGATTGGTTATTGTGACGAGGAAGTAAGGGTATGACGTGAACAGTTGGCTGAAATGTCGGTGGTTGTGTTTGGGAATTTCTCTATGTGGTATAATGGCTAGGATATGAACCAGAACCTAGTAGGTAGGCTGTTTGAGAAGGATGTCAGTGGTCAGAATACTAGTGTATATTGGAGGTATTTCAAGAGAGGGTAAATGTGGAGGAGTGAGTGGTCTATTGTATATTTCTACTAGTTGGTTTCTTATGTTATGTGGTGGGCGTCGGGTTGGCCTATGATGCCTACCAGTACGTGTGTTTTGTACTGATACTACTCTTGCTATGTCTTTTGACATAGTCTGGATGCAGGATTGGTGACGTTTCATTTGGTGAAGACGAAGAACTCTCCAGCAGCTTCTATTTTTCCTTCCGCATGGTGGGAGCTGTGTCTTTAATTATCTTGTCCAGATGTACTCTTAGTAGCTCTTGTACTTGTTTAGACTAGATCACTAATAGGTGTTAATTACTTTACAAGTCTTAACTCAAAATTGTTTTAAAGGTTTTTAATTATGAATTCTGTTATTATATTTATTTTCATTTATTCAGATTTCCGCATGTTTTTAATTGTTGGGATAAGAGGGTTTTCCTACTTAGGTGGTAGTATGTAGGTGCCCGCACGGCCCGATGGATTGGGTCGTTACAGATTGCTATCAGAGCCTAAGTTACCGGTCTCTAGTACAAGAGCAAAATGTCTACTAGACTCCTGCGGATTGGTGTGTTGACGTCCACGTCTAATCTTCAAGAAGCTAGGAAGCATTCTAGGAAATTGTTCCACTCATTCTCTCCTTTCGTGTGAAGTGTCCCTTGTTGTAACACCCCGTATCCGAAAATGGAGATTTCAGATTTTCTGGTGTTACAGGTGGCACTCACGGACACCATCCACGGACCGTAGATGGACTCACGGTCCGTCCTGCAGGTCCGTGGTTCGTGACAGAAAACTTCCCCAGAAC
>JAJOOS010024002.1:0-18003 GCA_029582725.1 Solanum chiquidenum
CCCCCTCCGCCATCCCCCCTATCAGGCCCCCCCCCCCCAAAAAAAAAAAATTATGTTTGTTTTTAAAAAATAATTTCAAATTCAAAAATTATTGTCTACTCTAGTAAAAATAAAAGATATTTCTCAAAAATATTTTTTATTCATAAATCAAACACTAAAAATCTTTTACGGAAAATATTTTCTACTCACCAACCAAACATGAGATAATAAGTCAAAAATCTACGTATTTTCCAGGAAAACATTTTCTAGAAAAATATTTTCCTTCATACCAAACACACCCGAAATCTATATTAGGAATTATCTAAGAAGCTCAATCAAGAAAGTAGACTGAAGCCTACCTCAAAGCCAATCACGAGCTCTCCGGATCTATCGCACACGAGATATCCACTTTATAAATACCTCCAAATACCGCCATCTTATCAAATTATCAATTACAACATCATTATCGAGATTTAGACACTAAATCACAACAATTGGAAACAAACCCAAAAATCGAGTCAAAATAAGAATGTGGGAACCGCGCCAGGAATCTAAAAAATAACACTGTCAAAATGTCTAAACAACTATATGAGCTTGTGCCCCACAACGGGGCTCAATTACATGCTTGGAATAGCCCAAATCACCATATGCATCAAAATAACCAATTAAAGAAGACAAAAGAGGTGAAGCCCTTTCATGCCAGAATATACCTCAAACAGAGAGCCCTGACACTTCCTGCACACTCCAACGCGTAGCCACAAAGATTTAGGACGTCCATGACTTTGAATCACCTCAATCAGAGCTTCCAAGCACGAGATATCACATTTTGAAGTTGGGGATGAAAGCTGAAATTGCAGGGGATTGATCTTAAAAGGTCTGAAAATTGTTCATCGCTATCGTGAGCCTATTGGGTCGCAACCGCGATGGAGGAAAAAGTCAATTTTCAGAATTTTCTCATCACTATTGCGAGGCCAAGGGTCACAATCGCAATGAACAAAAAGTTAGGCACCAGAAAAGCCAATCTAAAAACCGAGCTATAAACTAGAGGGAGCAATCAACAAACAAGCATATTGGTGATAGGAAATGCATATGAATGAATAAGATACAATAAAACCATCATCAACCATTTGTAACCAAGTGCATACACCTACCTCTTTGTTGTGCAGGTAAGGTAGGACCCATGCAGCTCCAAAACACACAAACCTACACAAAACCCAAACGAATGACCCGGTGGATGAACTGCCAGTCCCAGCAACTCATAACTGACTTTGGGTCACTACAGGAAAGTTCTAATGCTGACGAGATCGGAGAACAATGAAAATGACCTAAAGGGTCATTACAATTTCTACTACTAAAAGGAATTTCATCCGCAAAAGTAGAATGATAGACACAACCTGAAGGCACAAAAGCACGAGGATACTGGGTAGTGACATAAATGATCAACATGTTATATATTCTCCAGCACCTCAACATACATCCATTTATACCCGACCATCATGAAATAATATAGCCTCATTTTCCTCATATACACCTACAGTTATGGCCTTTACATCTCATGGTGGTATTGGTTTCCATACACACTTCCTTCCTTTTTATCCATACCGCTTGTTCAATCCAATCCTAGGTAGTTTTCTAAATTTGTATCTCGTTTATCATCTTTTTCAATGCCAAACAATGGATCTAGTTTGGTTTCATGTGTTCCAATGGATCCTGGACAAAAAATGACATCTTCTTTGCTAGAAGTACTTAGTATGAATGTTACTTTGTCTTTAGTTATTGATAAAATAAATTCAATTGGGCCGATAGGTATATTATTTACCAAGTAGTCTTACCTCCCATGATAATTGAGAAACACTCAAGATCGAGGCGGTCATCTCTATCTCTGTGACTTCAGACCACAAATATTAATGTAAAGTCTGTTCTAGCACCAATAATGAAACATCTGCCATTACATAGTACTGAAGAAACCCCAGAGTCATTTTTGATACTCACAACTAAAACTTTGTAGGTATCTATATCCTCTAATCATTCTAAAGGTAGTATGCTTGTGGAAAAGATTAGGTGCATCGAGGCTCTCATAGGCACATAGGTTATTCACTAGGAAGGGAAAATGAGGAAAATGGAGTTGCTTTATATACACGTAAAATCTCAAGATATTATGCGGTGGGAAGAGAAGATGTGAATCCCCGTGTCATAAAAATATTTAAGGAGGATTTTGATTTCAAGAAAATGAATGAAAAGTTCAATAAGAAAGATGTTTGGGATGTCATTTTAAAAAATAGCAAATACAAAGTGGATGATGGAAATTAGGATGACAAAGAGATAAACGATGATGATGTTAATGTTGAATCCAAAGAACTGCATGTAAAAGATAATAGGAAGCCTATTTACGGTAAGGATGACTTCTTTGAATCTCTTTCTTATGGTGCACCAGATCATGAATATGCAAAAGTGTCGCTCTCTGAATAAAGGAAAAAAGATGATGAGACATTCAAAGTTGATAAACATAACTCATTCAGAGAGAATCTTGTCACTTTTTTCCTTTGTCTCAAACTCAAAATGTTTCATCATCTTTTCTCCTTTCTTCAGAGAGCGCCACTTTTCCAGGTTCATGATCAAGTGAACTATAAGAAAGAAAATCAAAGAAGTCATCCTTATAGTAAGTGTGCTTCCTATTATCTTTTACATGTACTTCTCTTGACTCACCTTTAAGATCATCATCATCCATCTCTTTTTCATCTTTATTTCCATCATCCTCTTTGGCCTAGTTATTTTTGCCGGAAAAATCTCAAACATCTTTCTTATAGAACTATTCATTTATTTCTTCGAAATCAAAATCCTCCTTAAATCTTCTTATGATAGGGGAATTTCAATCTCCTTTTCCCACTACATGATTTCTATAGATTTGATGTGTATGTAAAGCAACTTTATTTTCCATATTTGCCCTCCCTAGTAAATTGCCTATGTGTCGATAAGGGCCTTGATTCTCATTATCTCTTCCTCGAGCAGACTGGCCTTTATAATGATGAGATGATATAGATACCTGAAAATTTTTAGTTGTGGATTTTAGCAATGACTCTAAGATTTCTTCAGTATTATCAAATGGCAGAGGTTATATTACTGGTGCTAGAGTAGTCTTTGCATCGATATTTGTGATTTGCAGTGATGAGAGGATTGCATCGGTCTCGAGTGATCCTCAATTATCACAGGAGATATGTCAAGACCCGAGCCTACACCCTGGACATAACAGACACTCAAGAACCATTGCTGGTCCCCAAGAGAATCCTCATCCTTGCTGACTACAAGCGGAAGACTAACTTGAGCATACATAAATATCAAAATGAAAGAAACGTTTAAAAAAAGTTTACTGAATCTCAAAACTTCGCTGAGTATGAAATATAAATTTTAAATAAAATACTTGAAACTAAAAGACTCTCCAAAACTGTCTATCTATGAAGCCTCTACCATATATAGACAAGTGTCGGGACAAGACCCACGACTACTAAAATGATACTAATACTAACAACTCATAAGACTGGAGTCCTTCGGAAGCAAGAAGACCTCACTCAAAAGTTGACGAGCAGATAAAGTGATCTCAACACACTTTTGTTGAGGATCCTAAGAACATGGATCTGCATCATTAAAAGATTCAGGTCGAATGATATCAGTACATTGAATGTACAAGTATTTAATATAGTTGAATAACAAATAACTGAAAGAAAGGACTGCAATAGATAACAATGTACTCAAGTTGAATGTAAAGAAATAAAGGAGGTAAATCATTTAAAGCTTTATAAAATACTTTCTCATCACTGAATATCAACATAATAAGTGATATATAAAAATACACTTTAACTTTATTTGGGAGATTCTCTAACCAACACATCACTATGAGCTACTTGATGATACAACATCTCGCTCACGCTGCCAGAACTGTCCTATACCTTGTTGGGGTATAGAACACCTCAACTAAGTAGATCCACTAAGATATACTTAAAAAGAAATAAGGAATCATCTAAAAAGTATGACCCATTTCCCATGTTGGCATTGTAACACCCCAAAATATTTTTTTTAGCTAAGACTCGAACCATCCTTCGTTGTGAGTAGAATTTTACCGAGGAATTTAAAATTTCTTGAGTGTTAAGGTCAATATATGTAGCACCTTGAGTTCCCAGAAGAACTAAAGAGAGTTCATTCAAGTCATTCCTAAATTCTTCTAAGTTTTGGGTCAACTTCAAATGATCATAACTTTCGGTACAGGATGAGTTAGGTGGTCCATAAGATATCAAATGAAAGGTCTTTGAATTATCTTTCCAACGCCATGAAGTTTGATAAGTTTCGAGGTTTGATGAGTGATTTATGACCTTTTGAAGTCAGGCTGTCCAAATAAGAAAGTTACCCGAAAATAGTGAGGGGTATTTTGGTCTTTTCTTTATCCAATCAGACTTAATTCATTTTAGTAAGGTTTTAGGGGTATAAACTGATTAGGTTCAGTTTTATAATCCTAATATACTTCTAGGGTTTTAGTTGAAAGTTCAAGAAGAGGAAAGAAGATAAAGAGGAGAAAAGAGGAAAGGATCAGGGCGTTCGTCGAGATTCTTGAGAATTGTTGCGGATTTTCACCATGGGTTTGATCCCTAAGAGGTATGTAAGTTCACATAGCATTGCGTTCGTTCACCCACGCAAAAGTCATGTTAATTTCAGCGTAATTTTGTTTTAGAAAGTTGAAAGTCTTGATGATCTTGAATTGTGTTCTTGAAATTGGCTTTCGTTCTTGATTTAGGATGGGATTATTGAGTTCTTGAGGAAATCGTGTAGATTTTAGGGTTGTTTATGAGTAGATTTTTGTGTACATGTTTTGGGTAACTGAATCTAGAGAGAAATTGAGAAAAAGAATCGAATCTAGGTGAATTGGGGTTAGAAAACGAGGAAGAAAAAGTCAGACAAAAAACAAGTACCAGGTCCGCGTCGCGGACCTATTCCTTCAGAGTGAACTTTACCTCTCCGCATCGTGGAGATATCACGGATCCCACTATCTCAAATTTATTTCACGACCAAATATTAAAATGCATCTCCGCATCACGGTCTTGCTCCTAGACAGTGTTTTCTTGACCGTTTCTCATGATTAACTATCTAAAAACACTTTTAATCATCACGATATCTTTCCTACCACAAATCATAACCTTGAATTCATAATTCTAATTCAAGGTAGTGTTGAGAGTTAAGTATTGAGAGTTCTCTGGAATATTTTGAAAAGTCCCTTTGAGTCTTTTTGAGGAGTCTTCTACAATTTCTAATAACTTGTTCCAACACTCGAGCAAGTGAGTATGAGAATGAGGATAATGTATTCCTGAGTCTACTTTATCATCATGAGATCTTTCGTATCATGAACCATTACACTTGAATTCATAATTTACATTCAAGAGAGAGTTAAAAGTAGATTTCAAGAAAGTCTTTGAGTTCAATTGTGAATCCTTTGAGATCAACGATCGATTTGAACCAAGTTTTGAGGAACTAAGTATGAGAATGAGAAGATCTGTATACATGAGTTCCATAATGTTCTTTAGACCCCTGAGTCGAGTCGTTCACACTCATAAATTCCGTATGAACTTCCTAAGTTGAGCATCTTTGAGAGGAGTAGTATCTTCAAGTTCTACGTCTTGAATATTAAGTTCCCAATCCTTTTGAGATTATATTCCTAATCATGAGACTATCATATGTTACCCATGAAGGTCCTTGAGTTGAGTTGTTCATTCCCATAATTTCGCATGAACCCTACGAGCTGAGCATTCTTGAGATAAGGTAGTATCATGAAGTCCTTAAGTTGGGTTGTTTGTGTCCATAATTCTGCATGAACCATCTGAGTTGAGTATTATTGAAATGATTAGTATCATTGAAGTTCTTGAGTTCTATGTATGGTTATTGAAAATATTGAATTAAGTCGTTCACGTCCACAATTTGGCATGAACCCTATTCTAAGAAGTCTTTTGCAAACCTTTTTAAATTTGTTTTAATACTTGAGCATATGAGTTTGATGAAGAGTAGAGATGAGTTCATTTTTCTTTAAAATGATATATGGGAACTAAGTAATTCCAAGAATAAATGTTTTTACATTTAAGTACAGAGAAAACACCGATTTCCAAAAGAGTGTTCTTGAGCAGTTCAGAGTACCATCTTAAGAGATAGATTTTGAGTAATAATATCAAACCACATAAAAGTTATGTTTTTAAGCATATGATCTAGTTATATTTTTGGAGTAGTATTGAGCACCGATATGGGGACGAGTTTGAGTTCAGATAATTCAAAGTCTTCATAAACCGTGTAGCCAGCATGGGTAGAAAAGGGCCAAACTTTTTAGATAATTCCTTGATGATTTAGCATAGACTAGTGGATCCACTAAGTAGTAGGTTCTATACCCCCCGACAAGGTATAAGACGTCCCTGGCAGCATGAGGCAAGACGATGTATCATCACATAGCTCATAGTGATGGTTGTCGGTTAGAGAAACTCCCACAGAGATATTTTGTATTTTTATATACACAGAGCTTTCTATATATTGCATCTCTTATTGTTGTTTTATATTGAGTTGAGTATCCAGAGTTTGATTACCCAGAGTCGAGTGTCCTATTATCGAGTTGAGCCTTATTACACTGAGTTGAATATTTTATTATTGAGTTGAGTCTTATTTCACTAAGTTGAATATCATATTATTGAGTTGAGCCTTATTTCACTAAGTTGAATAACTTACCATTGAGTTGAGCCTATTTTCTCTGAGTTGAGTTGGACTATGTTTCTTTGAGTTGGGTTGAGTTGAGTTAAGTGAGTTGAGAAGAGGTAAGTATGTTTCTTTTCCATCTGTTCAAGCTTATGTTTATGCTTTAGAATTCCCCTTACATGCTCGTACATTCCATGTACTGAGCCATTTGGCCTGCATCGTTTCATGATGTAGATAAAGGTACTCAGGATCATCAACTGGCGTTTCGTTGATACCACATGGAGTTTGAGTTATCTATGATGAGCCTCCTTATTTCTGAAGGGTTCCACTTGTACTTTCAGTTATATCAGTTGTTAGGATGGACAGTAGAGTTTTAAAAGTGATTTCATTTATTTTGTTAAATGTTTTAAAGACTTAAGTTGCCTATTTATGGCGAGTTGAATATATTATTTTTATTCAGAGTTATCTATTCAGTATTGTTCAGATTATTTTAAAGTTGAGTATTTGAATCGAATTCAGTTTTTAAGCTTTTGTATGCTTGAGTTAATCTTCCGCTTATAGTCAGCCAGGATGAGGGTTCGCTTGGGGACCAACAATGGTTCTCGAGTGCTGGCCACGTCTAGGGTGTAGACTCGGATCGTGACAAACTTGGTGTTAGAGCACATAGTTCAAGTGTCCTAGGGTGTCTATGAAGCCGTGTCAAGTAGGATCTTATTTGTGGTTGTGAGGGCCCCACTTCTATAAATGAAGAACTACAGACATTTATGAAAAGTTTCATTTCTTTCATACTTTTAATCGTGCAATAAAGTTAAGTCATAGAGATTCATTCATACTCGTGCGTTTCACAGATTCATTTGACTACCCTTCATACTAGAGGTGGTTGAACATTAAAGTCAGTCCTTTGTCGATGAATTGTTCTTAGCAAGAGTTTTGAAAAAGTCATGAGACTCCAGAGGGGCTTGAGAGGAGCCCATGGGTGAGTTAAGTGTTGAGTTTCAAAGGAATGCACTCATAATTATATGAATCGTGCATTTGAACTAAAAGCGAGTTGTACTCTCTTCCTTAAGCCTTGTTTCAGGTAAGATCCTTATCAAGAAGTATGATTAGAGCTTGGGTAGTATTTTCGCCCAAAAAGGTAACATGAGTTATGAGATCATGAGCAGTAGTAGTGAAAGTGCCCAGAATTAGAGGAAAGTATGTAGAGGTTTAGTAATCTAAGAAAGGGAGATGATGTTTTGGCAAGCTATGTTACTATAGTCATACACCTAGTAAGTTATTAATGAAGAGTTTTCCCTTATGGGAAGACTAAGAAGTGATGAGTTGTGAAGATTCCATCATAGGGGGTAGAGTGTGTTTTAGCTAGAAAGGAGTTTGTGATGAAGTGTCATTGTGTAGGTAATGACCAAATGTAAGTGTCTAATAGAAGAGCAAGAGTATTCATGAAGTGATAGATCTACGCTAGGCTTATGAATTGTTTGAGAGGGTCATGATATTCCAAAGGTTATATAACCGATTAAGTAATGATGTATAATAAGTGAGAAAACAGTACTTAAGTTATGAAGTGGAATGTGATGGTAATTTGTGAGTGTAGAGACTGAGAGGTAAGGATTGACTACTTGTCATAAGGTCTTAGTGGACGAGTGTTTCTAAAATTGTGCATTGTAGCGGTGAGTTAGTATAGTAGGCGAGCAACCATATTAATATTCGGGTTTAGTAATAAATATTAAGCTTGAATTTGAGATGAGTGTCATGATCAAAAGAATGACACCATGAGGGTGATGATGTTAGTCTTGAGATTTTATCTGGAAGACTTGACATTGAGTAGGTGTGGAATTTAGGTGATTAGCTGCAATAAATATGAGTGGTGCAAGTGAGAGACCCTAACCTTTAGATAAGGGCAGAGAAGTGTGGCTAAGTCACAAGAGTAGTATGAGCATTAAAAGGTTAAGAGAAACACCTTAGATTCTTAGTACCTACTTATGGAGAGTTCGGTAGTCAAGAGATAAATTTCTCCCGAATATTAGAGTAAAATAGGATGTAGACCAGTTAGAGATGATGAAATAGGTCCATAACTTTCAAGTGTCAGATTTAGACCTAAGGGGTAGATGACAAGATGAGAAATCAAGTCAAGTGTTCGAGAATAAGATAGTAATGAGTTCCAAAGAGTATGGGAGATATCTTTCAGATGTCCATTTTGTAATGGAGTTGTTAGAGCACTAATCTTGAGTATAGTAAGAGCATACCATTATACTCAGACCTTAGTAAGAGTAACCCCATTCCATACCCAGTTTGGTCGTCATTCGAGGACGAATGATCCTAAGGGGGACATATTGTAACACCACAAAAAATTATTTCGAGCTAAGACTCGAACCATCCTTCATTGTGAGTAGGATTTTACCGAGACTTTTAAAATTTCTTGGGTGTTAAGGTCACTGGATGTAGCACCTTGAGTTCCAAGAAGAACTAAAGAGGGTTTATTCAAGTCATTCCTAAATTCTTCTTAGTTTTGGGTCAACTTCAAACGACCATAACTTTCAATACCAGATGAGTTAGGTGGCCCATAAGATATCAAATGAAAGGTGTTTGAATTATATTTCCAACGCCACCAAGTTTTCTAAGTTTCAATGTCGGATGACTGAGATATGCCTTTTTGAAATCAGGTCGTCCAATTAAGAAAGTTACCCGAAAATAGTGAGGGGTGTTTTGGTATTTTCCTTACCTAATCAAATTTCATTCATTTTTACAAGGTTTTAGGGGTATAAAATGTTTAGGTTCATTTTTATAATCTTAATATACACCTAGGGTTTTAGTTGAAAATTCAAGAAGAGGAAAGAAGAGAAAAGAGGAGAAAAGAGGAAAGGATCAAGGCGTTCGTTGAGATTCTTGAGAATTGTTGCATATTTTCGACATGGATTTGATCCTTAAGAGGTATGTGAGTTCACATAGCATTGTGTTCTTTCACCCACACACCAATCATGTTAATTTTAGCGTAATTTGGTTCTAGAAAGTTGAAAGTTTTGATGATTTTGAATTGTGTTCTTGAAATTTGCTTTCATTCTTGAGTTAGGATGGGATTGTTGAGTTCTTGAGGAAATTGTGTCGATTTTAGTGTCGTTTAAGAGTATATTCTTGTGTACATATGTTGGGTATCTGAATCTAAAGAGAAATTGATAAAAAGAATCAAATCTAGGCGAACTGGGGTTAGAAAATGAGAAAGAAAAAGTCGGACAGAAAACAAGTATCAGGTATGCGATGCGGACCAGTTCCTTCAGAGTGAAATTTTCCTCTCCGCATCACGGAGAGATCGCGGACCTTACTGTATCAAATTTATTTTGCGACCAAATATTAAAATGCATCTCCGCATCGCGGACTTTCTCCCAGACAGTGTTTTCTTGATTGTTTCTCATGATTAACTATCTAAAAACACTTTTAATCATCACGATATCTTTCCTACCACAAATCATAACCTTGAATTCATAATTCTAATTCAAGGTAGAGTTAAGAGTTAAGTATTGAGTGTTCTTTCGAACAATTTGAGAAAGTCTTTTTGAAAAGTCTTCTACAATTTCTAATAACTTGTTTCAAGACTCGAGCAAGTGAGTATGAGAATGAGGATAATGTATTCATGAGTCTACTTTATCATCATTAAATCCTTCGTATCAAGAACCATAATACTTGAATTCATAATTTACATTCAAGAGAGAGTTAAGAGTAGAGTTCAAGAAAGTCTTTGGGTTCAATTGTGAATCATTTGAGATCAACTATCGATTTAAACTAAGTTTTGAGGAAGTAAGTATGAGAATGAGAAGAGTCATATACATGAGTTCCATAATGTTCTTTATAACCTTGAGTATCGAGTCGTCATGCTCATAAATTCCCCATGAACTTCATAAATTGAGCATATTTGAGAGGAGTAGTATCTTCAAGTTCTAAGTTGAGTATTGAGTTCCCAATCCTTTTGAGATTATATTCCTAATCATGAGACTATCGTATGTTATGCATGATGGTCCTTGATTTGAGTTGTTCATGCCCATAATTCCACATGAACCCTATGAGTTGAGCATTCTTGAGATGAGGTAGTATCATAAAATCCTTGAGTTGAGTTGTTCATGCCCATAATTTCCCATGAACCCTCTAAGTTGATTATTCTTGAAATGAGTAGTACTATTGATGTTCTTGAGTTCTATGTATGGTTATTGAAAATCTTGAATTGAGTCGTTCACGTCCATAATTCGTTATGAACCCTATTTTAAGAAGTCTTTTGCAAACCTTTTTAAATTTGTTTAAAGACTTGAGCATATGAGTTTGAGGAAGAGTAAAGTTGAGTTCATTTTTCTTTAAAATGATATATGGGAACTAAGTAATTCTAAGAGTAAATGTTTTTACACTTAAGTACAGAGGAAACACCAATTTCTAAAAGTTTTTTCATGAGTAGTTAAGAGTACCATCTCTTTTAAGAGATAGATTTTGAGTAATAATTTCAAACCACAGAAAAGTTATGTTTATAAACATATGAGCTAGTTACAATTTGGGATCAGTATTGAGCACCGATATGGGGACGAGTTTGAGTTCAGATAATTCAAAGTCTCCATAAACCATGTAGCCAGCATGAGTAGAAAAGGGTCATAATTTTTAGATGATTCCTTAATGCTTTTAGCATAGACTAGTAGATCCACATAGTAGTAGGTTCTATACCCCGGCAAGGTATAGGACGACCCTGGCAGTGTGAGGCAAGAAGTTGTATCATCACATAGCTCATAGTGATGGTTGTCGGTTAGAGAAACTCCCACATAGATATTTTGTATTTCTTATATACACAGAGTTTATTTTGTATTTTCATATACAAACAAAGTTTATTTTATATCCTTGCATACAAACTGAGTATATTGTATTCTTAAATACATTGAGTTGCTTTCTACTGTTTTAAAAACTTTCTATATATTGCATCTCTTATTGTTGCTTTATATTGAGTTGAGTATTTAGAGTTTGATTACCCAGAGTGGAGTGTACTATTATTAAGTTAAGCCTTCTTTCATTGAGTTGAATATCTTATTATTGAGTTGAGTCTTATTTCACTAAGTTGAATATCTTATTATTAAGTTGAGCTTTATTTCACTAAGTTGAATATCTTACCATTGAGTTGAGCCCTATTTTCTCTGAGTTGAGTTGGACTATGTTTCTTTGAGTTGGGTTAAGTTGAGTTGAGTTAGTTGAGAAGAGGTAAGTATGTTTCTTTTCCATCAGTTCAAGCTTATGTTTATGCTTTAGAATTTCCCTTACATGCTCGTACATTCCATGTACTGAGCCATTTGGCCTGCATCGTTTCATGATGCAGATACAGGTACTCAGGATCATCAACAGGCATTTTGTTGATACCACATACAGTTCAAGTTAGCTATGATGAGCCTCCTTGTTTCTGGAGGGTTCCACTTGTACTTTCAGTTATATTAATTCTTAGGATGTCGTGGGTCTTGTCACGACTTCCATTTTATCAGTTAGAGTCTTCATAAATAGACAATAGAGTTTTAGAAGTCTATTCATTTATTTTGTTAAATGTTTTAAAGACTTAAGTTGCCTATTTATGGCGAGTTGAATACATTATTTTTATTTAGAGTTATCTATTCAGTATTATTCAGATTATTTTAAAGTTGAGTAATTGAATTGAATTCAGTTTTTAAACTTTTGTACGCTTGAGTTAGTCTTCCGCTTGTAGTCAGCCAGGATGAGGGTTCACTTGGGGACTAGCAATGGTTCTCGAGTGCCTGCCACGTCCAGGGTGTAGACTCGGGTTGTGACAGGCTTACATGGTTTATGAGGACTTTGAATTATGTGATCTCGTTTCCATATATGTGCTCAATACTTCTCCCAATAATATATACACATGGTCATATGTTTAAAAACATAAATCTTCCTCTAGTTTGAGATGATTGCTCAAACTACCCTCTTAAAAGAGGTAACTGCTCTTGAAATATTTTTTGAACTCATAACTCATTTAGAAATAACAGTTTCTCTTTTATCAATGTAAAAATTGATAACTCTGGGAATACATAGTCCCTTTATACTTTTACTCAATTCATACTTGAAAACTTTTTCTTAAAAACAGATCAAAATCATATTTTAATATGATCATTGATGACTCAGGAAGTCATACTACATAAACATTGATGGTATATCTAGATACCATATTGCTCATACATTGATGGTATACTCGATTGTCACACTAATAATGTTTTAGAAACTCTTTTCTCAAAACTCATCTTTACTTTCTCAAAACTCAGTTTAAGAACTCAAGTGTTGTCTTTAAAAAGCTTTTAAGAATTTATAACTTAAATCATATGGTTCATGTGGAATTATGGACATGAACGACTCAACTTAGGGATCTTAATAGAAATATGGAAACTCAGTACTCAGAACTCAAGAACTCAGATGTAGCGATACTACTCATCTAAAAAATACTTAATTCATAGGGTTCATGCTGAAATATAGACATGAACGAATCAACTCAATAATCTCAATGCATAAAACATTGCAATTCAATAATTAAGAATAGAATTTCAAAAAAAATCTGGAACTCAAGAACTCAAAATCAACTCATCTCAAGAATACCCAAATCTAGGGATAGAATCCAAGATTACTATTTTACTCATTTGAAAGTAGATGTAGGACGTGCGGATGAACTAGTCCAACACTATGATAGCCTTACCTACCTGAAAGAACAAGGTTCTTGAAGAATCTTGAGGAAGAACTTGAATTAGAAGCATTGAAACCCTAGCTTGAAGGTAAACAATCAAGAAAACCTTTTCTTGAGATTCTTGAATTAGTTTCTTGAAATCTCTACGACCAAGAATTATGATTTTCATTAGTGATTCATAATTGTATTGAGAAATTTGAGTTGGAAAGAATGGAATTCTTGGAGAAAGACTTACCTTGAAGAAAAATCTTGAAAAAAGATTGAAAGAATCTTGAATGAAGTCTTCTACTTTGATTTTTCCTTAGGGTTTTGCCTTAGGCTTTGAAAGAGAAAAGAATGATGGATTAAGAGATGAAAAAACTGATTGTTTTGGGTCTCTAATTAGTCAAGAAATTCATTTAGGATTTTCCTAGAGGTAAAAAGACAAAATCGACCATTTTTAATGTTTTCCTGTCAACTAATTCGTCACTGCATTATATTAAGTTACTAAAATGGTCATAACTTTTTTACTGAAAGCTTGAATTGTTGCAAAATTGGTGGCGTTGGAGAGAAGATTCAAATACCTTTCATTTGATAGGTTATGGGCCACATAACTCTTGATATTCTAAGAGATATGGTCGTTTGAAGTTGACCCAAAGAAAATCTTACATCAAAACTTAATCAGTAAGGAAACTTTCAACTCAACTTCGTGCAAGGAGTTTCTAGTGATTTTAATTGATATCCAAAATCATTATCACTAAAGAATTTACCTTTACACATATGGGCAATTTTAGAATCACCCGAGATGACCTTTTACGTAAATGATGAATAGTTCGAGTCTTAGCTTAGAAATTCTTGGGGTGTTACATGATAATTTTTACTGATTGTTGAATGATACACATGTCGGCTCAATTGAACTTGTTTCATCAATAACGATAGCTAGAGTAGCATTTACATTAAATTCTTCTGGAAAATAAAATGCCATTTTTGGGCCAAGATTTATTGGTAAATTTGAAAAATCACTAGATATATTATTTGGCATTGGAATATATGATAAATTAGATGCCAATTTAGCAAGATGGCTTATTGATACTTATGTATTGATTTCATTAGGACCCATGTTTTTTACTTAATTATGATGATGAATTTATGAAGAACACTTATGAACTTATGAATTACAATTTGTGAAATTTATGCATGTCTTATGAAAATGATGTTTTATGAATTAAGGGTTCTTTTGAGATAAGTGTCAATGAATTGTGAAAGATTTTCTCACATATGTATGAATCATAATTTAAAGGAGTTACTCTATGAGGACTTATTATTGGATTAATAGTTTTATTGTGTTTTTCCAAGTATGATGATATGAATATGATTATGACTAATTCTGTTGGGATTTTAACTTAGCACCAAGATGACTATGAGATAGAGGCTCTCCCGTTAGTAGAGGTTGGATATCTATAAGTAATATCCTTGTACCTAACTACATGCCCCCATAGGATTGTTTTAAGTGACTAAGTTAGTGGATCCATCTAAGGTTGAAGTTATGGTCCCTTTGGCAAGTAGGACATCTCTTTTCGGTATGGGAGTAAGACACTGAATTCTATTTTATAGCTCACGTGGTCTATGTTGGTTAATGGTAAATGTTCCACAAAAAGAACTAAGTTACATTCAAAGGTTTTTATGAAAGCTTTCATTATGCTTTAATAATGCATTGACCTTGTTCATGACTTATGATTCTTTAATATGTTGGTCATGCATATCATATTTAAATCCTCATATGATCATGTTTATGTCTTTTTATGCATTTCCCTCATGCTTAGTACATTTCATGTACTAATGCATACTTGTGCCTATATTATTTTATAATATATGGTCCGACGGTTCTCCTTCCAGACGTTCTTAGATTGGGATTTCTCAACTTGATCGTGGATTGGTAAGTCCTCATGCTTCGAGGACCCTACCTTTGATGTTTTAGTATTTTAGTTGTCTTTTACGTTTCAGACTTGTATGTGGTGTATGGGTTACATCCCGATCACTCTTGTGTTGGTTTTAGATGGGCTTGTCAAGACATAGTTATGCTTCCGCGGTTATCTCCAAAAACTTTCTTTTATAATATGAGTCATCTTACTTAAATTCTCGTATTTTCTATTATATTGTGTTGTGTTCATGTCAAGTTGCTTGTGTAGGGCCTCTCAGGGTCTTATACGCCATGTCACGTCTAGGATATACTAACTTGATATTTAGAGCACAAGGTTTTAGAAAAAAATTCATAGGATGTCTGACTAGCTGCGTAGGGTAGAGTCTTGTTCATGAATGTGAAGTGCGCCACATTTATGAATAGGAGGCTACAAGGTGTTTAGGAAACTTCACTTATTTCACTATTCTAAAGTCATGCCATAGAGTTATTCTCTTTAAGGTTCCTTCTAACTCTTATCTGATGTTTCTCAGGATATGTCTCCCCAAAGAGCTTATGTGAGAAGGAATGTCGGTTATAATGTGAAGCCTGAGGTTCTCCAAGTACCGATTGATCCTTTAGTTGAACAAAAGACTCATGCCTAATTCTGAGTCGCTTTCCAACTCTTGGCTCAATCTATGATGGCCCAAGATAATAGAGCAGTAGTTGCTCCCGTGAACCTAAATGTGGGTACGGAAGCAACAAGGATAAGAGGCTTCACTAGGATGATTCTCCAGAGTTTTATGGGTCGAAAGTTGATGAGGATCCTCAAGAGTTCATTCATGAGGTGTATAAGATAGTGGAAATTATAGGAGTGTCTGTCACCAGTCAAAAAAGAGAAATTGACCGCTTACCAACTTAAGGGTGTTGCTCAAGTTTAGTTCAAACAATGGATAGAGAAGAGGGTTGTTGATACGAGTCCACTTGATTGGGAAAAGTTCAAAGGGGTTTTCCTTGATCATTTCTTTCCTTTTGAGATGAGAGAAATAAAGGTGCTTGAGTTCATTAATCTTTGCCAAGGAAATATGAGTGTGAAAGAGAATGCTTTGAAGCTTACTCAATTGACTAAGTATGCTCCAACTATGGTTGCCGACTCTAGGACAAAGATGAGTAAGTTTGTGTCGGTGTGTCCGAAATGGTGGTCAAGGAGTGTCATACATCCATGTTGATTAAGGAAATGGATATATCTTGTTTAATGATACATGCCCAACAAATTGAAGAGCAAAAACTAAAAGAGAAATCTAGGGAGTCAAAGAGGGAAAGGACTGGTGATGGTGACTTTTCTCATTCTAGGTCCGGTGGACATGGTCGTCCTCAATTCCGGAAAAAGTTTTCTGGTCAAGGTTCTTCTAATGCTTCGACTCATAAGTTCAACAAGGATATGGTGTCTAACCCCCAAGCCTCAAGGAAGTTCTAGTAATGGATCTTTTAGTCCCGCTTGCCAAAGGTGTGGCAAAAGTCACTCGGGAATAATTTTACTTATATATCATGAAAAAAATGTCTTTATGAAACGAAATAGTTCACACACTCAAATCATAGAATCATATATAATTTGAGGATATAGCATGAAATAACAACTCTCAGCCTTACAGATAAATTCATATGCATGCACAAAGAAGAATAGATTTGCTCATTATGTACATCTCTACTAATGTAAGTATGCTCGAATATAATCAAATAGGATTTTAACAACTTCTAATGTATTCTAGGAGATAGGTAAGATAACTATATGATAGCTTACACTTTCCTAAACACTTTTGCAATTTAAGACTTCATATCTATTGTTTTCACTTCACTTCATTTTAGTCTCTCTTTATCGATTATTTCACAAATCTTTTCCTTTGTTATTTTTTCATATCAACAACATTACATCATTTTCTTCTTCTTCTTTTTTTATGTTACATTCTTTCTAGGAGGAATTTTTTATCACAAGTATCTATCAAAATTTGAACTTTATTGGATAAAATATGTCATTTGCAATACAAAATTTATATGATGTATTATGGAATAAACGTGCAACGCACATTCCCAAATCTAGTATTACTATCAGTGGGAACAAAAAAAGTTAAAAGTTGAAATACCAAAATAACCCAATAAAGTTGAGTTACTACAATAATACCATTAATAACATACACAGTTAAATAAATAATAAAATATCTATAATTTTTTTCACAGTTATTTATTGGGTTTATGATTATTTTAAATATTAAATGAATAGGAATTGTAACACCTCGAATTTCGAGAGGAGACAATAGCATGCTAAGAAATTCAAGGTGTCATTTCACAAGGGCCAACCACGGCTCGTGGATGGGACCACGGATCATAGGTGGGTCTGTGGATGAGCACCCAAGGAAGTTGGCATAGGTAGTGATCATGCCAGGACCCACGATCCGTCGATGGGTCCACGGCTCGTGGCTAGGGGAACCGTATGTAGCCAAAAAGGCTCTGAACCTACTGACGCTTGAGCAGGACGGACCGTAGGTCAGTCCACGGTCCATCAGTGGAGTTGTGGGAGAGGGTCGACAGTTTTAAAGTATAGGGGCTTTTGAGTCTTTTCTGGTTTTAATTGAATCAAAGTGATGCCATTTTACCCAAATCTAGGACCCCTATATAAGTTATTTTAACCCCTAAATTCACTCATTCAAGTAATTCTCTCAAACTCACCAAAATAATTGGGTTCCTC
>JAJOOS010024003.1:0-19732 GCA_029582725.1 Solanum chiquidenum
GTAGACAACCCAAGCAATACTAGTGCAATGCAAAGAATAGAACCCCATAACCCTATTCAAAGCCAAGTATCACATTAAGCAACCTACTTCATGCATACATTCATAAGATCATATTTCATCATAACTTACCATATTCATATTGATCATACATAACATAGCTTCAACATACATAATTCATAATCATCATAATCATAAGAGAACAATACTACAACCATCTATTAGGATCCCACAAGTGCAATGTGCAAGAGAAGTCTCATACCCTCCCTTACACTATGTAAAAACCCTTAAGAAAGCCCTAGTACGAGTTCACACCTTTCATACCTTCATTTACTTTTACATTAGGGAAATATTGCAATAACTGACATAGACAATGAGAGCTATATGGAATCCGGTGTTCTACTCCCACACAGAAAAGAGAGGGTTAACACTTCCCTAAGGTGTAACCATTCGTACATAGCTATCTAGGTGGATCCACTAAGCTAAAGTCCTATGTGGGCACATAGTTAAGGGTCAAGGAGATTGCTTCTAGATACCCTAACTTACTAAACGTAGGGGTTTCCATCTCATGAGACAACACATACCGTGGGTAATCCGGACTTGCTAAACGTGAGGAAACCCATGTGGGGAGCCGGACTTACTAAACGTGAGACCCCCATCTCATACATTGGACCATTTGAAATTCTTGATTGTGTAGGACCAATTGCTTATAGATTGACTTTACCTCCTAACTTGTTGGGAATTCATCCGGTATTTCACGTGTTCATGCTGAAGAGATAACATGGTGATGGGGATTACATCAAAATATTGGACTCAGTTGTGTTAGACAAGGACATTCAGTATGAGGAAGAAACGATTGCGATTCTTGATCGAGATGTTCGGAAGCTGAGGACCAAGTAGATTAAGTCCGTAAAATTTCAATGGAAGCATCGTTTGGTTAAGGAAGCCACTTGGGAAACCGAGAATGACATGCCAGATAAGTATCCCTAGTTGTTCGACGATTTAAGTACTACACTCTTGCTTTAGCCTATTTTTCCTAGTTGGTCACTCGGAGACAAGTGAGGGGTAAATTGGTATCTATTGTAACGACCGATTTCCATTGTTATAAAAAAGCCAACGGGGGAAAATTTTGGGCCGGAAAACGTTTAAGTAGTAACTTGAAATTTTCCAACCTAGTCCAGATTTGGACGAAATCGGAGTCAGTGAGGTATAGGGAAATCTGGTAACAAATGGGAGGTCTAATTATTAGTTTGACCATACAAGTGGATAGAAAAGATGTTAAGGAACCCGTACGACTTTACGGAATAGAATTCAAGCAAGTAGAACTCTCGAAAATGATCTTAGCATAAATAGGTATTTTTGAGTGACATGGGATGAAGGTGTGTTGAGAAATGGGGGTTTGGAACTTTTTAATTTATCTCTCTGTTTCCGTACAAGTTGCTAGGGTGGAATTAATCCCGCCAAGGCGGTGGTGCTTTGGCGGGACTTGGGCCGCCATAGTGGGACAATGGCGACTTAAGCCGAAAATAAACCCCAAAAACATCATTATTCTACACTTTTCTATTTAGAGAGCTAGGAGACGACCCCGGATGAGTTCTTGAAGCAAAAGGTAAGGTTTTCACTCCCCGAATCCATTTTTCAATCCGTAGAACCTAGTTTATTAGGTTATTATCGATTAAGAGGATTTTGATCTTAGAATTATGGTGGAAAATCCTTAATTTAGGTATGGGGTCAAGGGTTTGGTCTAGGGTTGATAATTATAATCTGGGTTATAAGGTTTCGTTTATTGATCCTTGCGTTATTATGATTGTTTGTAGACCAAGAACAAGCGAAAATAATCCGGAAGGGGAAGAATCAAGCTTCTTAGGGGATTCAAGCTTTGTTCGAGGTAGGCGATGGTTGTGATTTCATATTGTGTGATATATGTTTGTACTTGCTGCATTGTATTGCATGAACGTACGCGAATGTTTCAGTGTCGATAACACTAATCGTAAATGATTATGAACGAATAACTGTATGCCATGAATCACCTGTTCATTGTATGATTTTTGAAAATGTACATTATGATTGTGATTTTGGTATGTTGATCGGATCAGATGCCACGTTCTAGAATACTAACTGGGATCGATTTCCATGTACAGGCATACTTACTGGGATTGGTTACCACATCCCAGCATAAACTCTGGATCGGGTATCACGAATTGGCACACTAACTTGGAATGGGTGTAACGATCTGACACACTAACTGTTTGAGTATGGGTTCTATGATAGGACCAATGACTTAATGTAAAATGCATAATGGTGAGAATGTAATAATCGATATTGTATATGATCAGTCTATGCATGTTTATAATGATTTTTTGACTTGCTTATATTGCACTTAGTGAGATAGCTGTGTGATCCTACCAGTACACTATGGTTGTATACTGATATTGCACTTGCTTTTTTGTTGTTGAGTACAGGGCATCTTCAAGCGTCTATTGACAAATCTCGTTTAGAAGATTAGTGATCAATGGAATTCATCTATCACGCATCGAGCCTAAATAGTGGACATGGCTGTCACTCGAGAACTATTGTTGGCTCCAAGCGAACCCTTGACCAGGCTTACTACTCACCGAAAGACTTACTCGTGATAAATACTTTAAAATCAGTACACTGAATTGCCCAATAAATAACTTAGAGTGTAATTAATAACATTCACTGCCAAAGTGGCAACTCAAGTCTCAACTTAACTGAAAAAAGAAAGTAAAGACTCATGAACTAATATCAACTAAGTCTGTCTATGAAGCCTCTAAACAACTGAGATGGACGTCAGAAAAAGACCCACGACATCCTAATGAACTATAATACGGAAAGCAATAAAAGGATCCTCCAGAAAGTTAGGAGGCTTACCAACTGGCTCTGAGTGCTCAACTGGGTCAACGAGGCGTCGGATGTTGATCCTGGTTACCTTTGTCTGCATCATAAGACGATGCAAGACAACTGACATCAGTACATTGAATGTACGAGTATGTGAGGAGAAAACTAAACATAACATAAACTTGAAAGGAATGTGAAAGAAAGACTTACCTCGGCTTTACTCAACTCATAAATACCCAACTCAAATGTAAAGTAAAAACGATAATAATGGTGCAGTTTATACAAAGCATTTAGACAATAAACATCATCTCATTTTTTTAAACAAATGCAATAACAACTCAATTTACTCATATAATAAAGTAATATAATTATTGTGGGAGTTTCTCTAACCGACAACCATCACTATGAGCCTAAGTGATGATACATCATCTTACCCATGCTGCCAGAACTGTCCTATACTTGTCGTCATATAGAACGCCTTAACTACATGGATCCACTAGTGTATGCTAAAAAGCACGAAAGAATCATCTAAAAAGTATGATCCTTTCTACCCATGATGGCTACATGGTTTATGGAGACTTGATTTATCTAAACTCGTGTCCCCATATCGGTGCTCAATACTACTCCCAAAATATACTTAGCTCATATGTTTGTAAAAACAAAAATCTTTCTTTGGTTTAAGATAATTACTCAAAACTTAACTTAAAAGCTCTCTTGGAAATCAAAGTTTCCTTTTTACTGTAAAACTATCTCAAAGGCTCTTTTGGAAATTAGAGTTTACTCTTTACTAAAAAAGTAGCTCAAAACCTCTTTTTGGAAATTTCAGTTTCCTTTCTTGTTTAAATGTGAAAACATTTACTCTTTGGGAATACATAGTCCTGATATACTCTTTTGAAGAAATGACTTCGATCTTTACTCTTTACTCAAATCAAAGCTTAAGTATCAAAACAAAGTTAAAATGTTTGTGAAATACTTTTGGAAAACTCTTTGAACTTCACCTGACTTTACTCTTAGCCTCTCTTGACTTGACGCTTAACTTTCCTTGAATTGAATTATGGATTCAAGGATTGTTATTTGTGATAGGAAATATCTCATGGTGTTTAGGAAGGTTTTTAGATAGTTAAACATGAGAAACGATCAAGAAATCACCGTCTTGGAGCAAGTCCGCAACGCGGAGATGAATTAAAATGTTTGGTTAAAATAATTTTTTGAAACACTGGAGTCTGTGTTCTCTCCGCAAAGCGGAGAGAAAATGTTTACCCTAATTGCGGACCTGGTACCTGTTCCTGTTCGACTTTTTCCTTCTTCATTTTCCAGCCCCAATTTACCTAAATTCGATTATTTTTCTCATTATATCTTTAGATTTAGATACCCAGTGTATGTATAGAAGAACCTAACTCAAAACAACTCTATAATTTGGCGCAATAATCTCAAGAACTTCTCAATTCAGCCCGATTCAAGAACGAAAGCAAATTCAAGAACACACATCAAGAACATTCAATCTTTCAACTTTTTAGGAGGAATTCATGTTGAATAAAACATTCTTGGCACGTGGGTGAAGGAACCCAACGCTGTGTGAACTCACATGCCTCGTAGAGATCGCCCCTTAACGAAATCCACAACTTTAGCTTCACAAATTGACAATTCCTTGCCTTTTCTTCTCCTTTCTCTTCTTCTTTTCTGTTCTCTCAAAACACTAACTCAAATTTCAACAAGTGTAAATTGACCAACTTCAGTTTAGACACCTAAGTAATTACCAAAAACGAAATTATTTGATTGGGTATGGAAAAGACTAAAATACCCTTCCAAAATCCGGATTGGACTTTCCTTATCCAAACATTCCAACTTCAAATGGACATATCTCACTCATACAAACTCGGAATCATGCAAACTATGTGGTGTTGGAAAAATAATTCAATGATATTTCCTACGGTATCTGGAAACACACCTAACTCAGCTCGAGCTAGGAGTTATGATCGTTTGAAATTGACCAAAAACTCATTCTTAACTTAACTCTTGTCAAATTTCCAGATTTTTGGAATTTCCAAAAATTACTCTTGCTCTTTATAGTTCTTTCAATTAGCGAGATGTTGTAATATCTCCCCCTTTGGAACATTCATCCTCGAATGAGATTACACTTAGTAAGCTAAGGGCGTAACATCAAACATTCAACTCAAACACCCAATAAGAAAATCTAATACAACAAGCATATCAATTAAAGAGTACTAAGTAGATGTGGATATCTCTTCTTCATATCATCCTCAGCTTCCCAAGTAGCTTCCTCAACAAACTGATTTCTCCAAAGAACTTTGACTGATGCTACTTCCTTAGTCCTCAACTTGTGAACCTGGCTATATAGAATCTGAACCGGAATCTCCTCATAAGATAATTTGTCTTTGATACAAATATCTTTAGTTGGTATGATAGGTGAAGGATCTCCCATGCACTTTTTCAGCATGGTGACATGAAATACCGGATGAACTGGTGGTAACTCTTATGGTAGCTCTAACTCATAAGCTACACTGACAATCCTCTTGGATATTTTGTAAGGACCAATATACTGGGGACTAAGCTTCCCCTTCTTACCAAAACTCAAAACACCCTTCATAGGTGAAACTTTCAAGTATACCTAATCATCTACTTCAAACTCTAACTCCCTCCTCCTAACATTAGTGTAGGATTTTTGACGACTCTGCACCGTTTTCAACCTTTCTTGAAAGACTCTCACCTTCTCAATAGTTTGATGAACTAAGTCAGGTTCTATCAAGCCAGCTTCACAAACTTCAAACCATCCAATAGGAAATCTGCATCTTCTCGCACAAAGAGCTTCATACACAGCCATATGGATGCTAGAGTGGTAACTACTGTTGTAAGCAAACTCCATGAGAGGTAGGTGATCATCCCAATTTCCCTTGAAATCAATCACAAAGGCCCTCAACTTGGGTGAAGGAATCTGAAACGAACACTTACCTTGGATTTATTCAACTCATGAATACTCAACTCAAATGCAAAGAAAAAACAACAATAAAGGTGCAGTTTATACAAAGCATTTAAAACAGGAGGTAGCAATTCAATTTGTTAAAAAAATGCAATAACAACTCAATTACATAAAGGTAATATAATAGTATAGGAGTTTATTTAACCGGCAACCACTACTATGATACTAAGTGATGATACAACGTCTTTCCCACGCTCCCAGAACTGTCCTAAACTTTGTCGTCATATTTAACGCCTTAACTAAGTGGATCCACTAGTCTTTGCTAAAAAACACTAAGGAATAATCTAAAAAGTATGATCCTTCCTACCCATAATGGCTACATGGTTTATAGAGACTTGAGTTATCAGAACTCACGTTCCCATATCGGTGCTCAATACTAATCCCAAAATATACTCAACTAATATGTTTGTAAAAACAAAACTCTTTATTTGGTTTGATATAATTACGCAAAACTTAGCTTAAAATCTATCTTGGAAATCAAAGTTTCCTCTTTACTGAAAAACTAGATCAAAGGCTCTTTTGGAAATCAAAGTTTCCTCTTTACTAAAATACTATCTCAAAGGCTCTTTGAGAAATCAAAGTTTCCTTTCTCATTTAAATGTGAGAACATTTACTATTTGGGAATACATAGTCCCGATATACTATTCTGAAGAAAATGACTTCAATATTTACTCTTTACTCAACTCAAAACTTAAGTCTTAAAACAAAGTTAAAACATTTGAAATAGACTTTTGGAAGACTCTATGAACTTCTCTTGACTTGAATCTTAACTTTCCTTGAATTGAATTATGGAGTCAAGGACTGTGATTTGTGATAGGAAGGATCTCATGATGTTTAGGAATGTTTTTAGATAGTTAAACATGAGAAACGATCAAAAAATCACCGTCTTGGAGCAAGTCCACGATGCGGAGATAAATTAAAATGTTTTGTCAAAATAATTTTTGAAACATTGGAGTCCGCATTCTCTCTCCGATACGGAGAGAAAATTCTCACCCTGAAGGAACTCGCGGACCTGGTACCTTCTCCTTGTCTAACTTTTTCCTTCTTCCTTTTCCAGACCCAATTCGCCTAAATTCTATTATTTTCCTCAAATTTTCTTTAGATTCAGATACCCAGTGAATGTACATAAGAACCTAATTCAAAACAACTCTATAATTCGACGCAATAATCACAAGGACTCCTTAATTCAGCCTGATTCAAGAAAGAAAGCAAATACAAGAACACACATCAAGAACATTCAAACTTTCAACTTTATAGGAATATTTCACGTTGAATTAAACATGTTTGGTTCGTGGGTGAAGGAACTCAACTCTGTGTGAACTCACATAAGTCGTCGGGATCACCCCTTGACGAAATCCACAAGCGATTCTTGAAGAACTTGGAGATTCCTTGCTTTTCTTCTCTTTTCTCCTCTTGTTTTCTCTTCTCTCAAAACCCTAACTTGTTTCTCAAAAGCATAAACTGAATCCAATAAGTTTAGACCCCAATTTAATTACCAAAAATGAAATTAATTAATTGGGCGGTGAAAAGACCATAATGCCCTTCAAAAATCTGGATTGGACTTTCCTTATCCAAACAGCCCAAGATCTATCCTAAAGTGTCTGAAAATACACCTAACTCATCCTGAGCTAGGAGTTATGGTCATATAAAGGTGACCAAAAACTCATTCTTAGCTTAACACTTGTCAAATGACCAAATTTTTATTATTTCCAAAAATCACTTTTTTCTAATTCTAGCTCTTTCTAGTTCTTTCAATTAGCGACATGTTACAATATCTCCCCCTTGGGAACATTTGTCTTCGAATGAGATTACTCTTAGTAAGCTAAGGGTGCAACATCAAACATTCAGTTCAATTCAGACACCCAACAAGCAAATCCAATACATCCAGTATATAAATTAAAGAGTATTAAGAAGAGAATCAACAACTTTATCTGGAATTTCTCCGGGATCAAAGAGATGTGGATATCTCTTCTTCATATGCTCCTCATCTTCCGAAGTAGCTTCCTCAATAAATTCATTTCTCCATAGAACTTTGACTGATACTACTTCCTTGGTCCTCAACTTACGAACCTGCCGATCTAGAATTTGAACAGGGATCTCCTTATAAGAAAAGCTGTTCTTGATACCAATATCTTCAGTTGGTAATATGAGTGAAGGATCTCCCATGCACTTCTTCAACGTGAAAATGTGAAATACTGGATGAACTGCTGCTAACTCTTGGGTAGCTTTAACTTATAAGCTACCTTGCCAATCCTCTTGGATATTCTATAAGGGACAATATACCGGGGACTAAGCTTTCCCTGCTTAACAAATCTCATAACACCCTTCATGTGTGAAACTTTCAAGTAAACCCAATCATCTACTTCGAACTCTAACTTCCTTCTCCTTACATCAGTGTAGGATTTCTGACGACTTTGCATTGTTTTCAACCTCTCTTGAATAACCTTTACTTTCTCCCTAGCTTGATTAACTAAGTCTGGTCCAATCAACCCAGCTTCACCAACTTCAAACCATCAAATTGAAGATCTGCATCTTCTCTCATAAAGAGCTTCATAAAGAGCCATTAGGATGTTAGAATGGTAACTATTGTTGTAAGTAAACTCAATAAGAGATAGATGATCATCACAATGACCCTTGAAATCAATCATGCAGGCCCTCAACATATCTTCTAAAGTATGAATAGTGTGCTCTGCTTGACCATCTGTCTAAGGATGAAAAGCAGTACTCAAGTTCACCTTCGAACCCAAACCTTTTTGAAAAGATTTCTAGAATTGTGCATCAAATTGTGCACCTCTATCTGAAATAATGGAGATCGGAACTCCTTGAAGTCTCATTACTTTTTGAATGTACAACTTAGCATAATATTTGGCTGAATGAGTCATCTTCACCGGCAAAAAGTGGGCTAATTTAGTCATTCTATCAACAATCACTCAAATAAAATCATGTTGCCTGCGAGATCTTGGCAAACCTGTGATGAAATCCATATTAACAGCTCCCATTTCCATTCCTGAATCTATATATTCTGAGCCATACCACCGGGCCTTTGGTGCTCTACTTTAACTTGCTGGCGATTCGGACACTTAACAACAAATTATATAATGCCCACCTTCATACTACTCCACCAATAGACTTCTCTCAAGTCACGGTACATCTTTGTGGAACCCGAATGGATAGAATATATGGAGCTATGAGCCTCATCCATAATTCTTTATTGAAGATCATCCACCCTTGGTACACACAACTTACCTTGATACCTCAATACACCATCTCCCCCTTGGTACACACAACTTACCTTGATACCTCAATACACCATCTCCCCCTTGTTCAAAAGCCATTACTTTTTGCTTATAAACATTTTCTTTCAATTCTAGCAAAATAGGATCTTGTTCTTGGTTCTCTTTTACTTTTGACACTAATGATGATTCAGCCCCATTCATCATCACTACTCCTCCTTTGTGGAATCCATTAGTCGAAATCCTAATCGTGCCAGTCTATGAACATCTTTCAATAACTCTTTCTTATCTTCTTCAAAATGGGTGGTAATACCCATAGGCAATCTACTCAAGGAATCAGCAACAACATTAGCACCTTACCTGGCTGATAAAAAATACACATGTCATAACTTTTAAGTAATTCTAATCATCTTCTTTGTCTGAGATTAAGCTCTTTCTGACTAAACACATACTGAAGAAGCTTGTGATCTATGAACACATCTACATGAACCCCATAAAGATAATGAATCCATATTTTCAAAGTAAATACTACGATAGCTAATTCTAAGTCATGGGTTGGGTAGCTCCTCTCGTGAACCTTAAGTTGTCTTGAGGCATAAGTTATAACTTTGCCATTTTGCATTAACACACAACCCAAACCAACTCTAGACGCATCACAATATACTACCAAGCCTTGCGTACCTTCTGGTAAGGTTAATACTGGGGCAGTAGTCAACCTCTTTTTCAATTCTTGAAAGCTTTTCTCACAAGCTTCAAGCCATTGAAAATTCACTATTTTCTGAGTCAACTTGGTCAAAGGAGATGAAATAGATGAAAATCCCTCGACGAATCTCCTATAATAGCCGTCTAATCCCAAGAAACTCCTAATATCAGTCGGAAATGTGGATCTACACCACTTTTGTACTGCCTCTATTTTCTAAGTAACAACTCTAATTCCAGCACCGAAAATAATGTGACCTAAGAATGCCATATACTCAAGATAAAACTCACACTTAGAGGACTTCGCATATAACTCCTTATCCTTTAGAGTTTGGAAGACTATTCTGAGATGACTAGCATGATCATCTTCATTCCTCGAATAGATTAGTATGTCATCAATGAACATGATAACAAACATATCTAAATAAAGTTTGAATACCCTATTCATAAGGTCCATGAACGTTGCAGGTGCATTGGTTAAGCCGAAAGACACTACCAGAAACTCATAATGACCATAACGGGTTCTGAATGATGTCTTTCGAATATCACATTCCCTTACTTTCAAGTGATTGTAGCCTGATCTGAGGTCTATCTTACAGAAACAAGTAGCACCCTAAAGCTGATCGAAAAGATCATCAATTCTCAGAAGAGGGTACTTATTCTTGATGGTAACCCTTTTCAACTGGTTGTAATCTATACACATCCTAAGAGAACCATCTTTCTTTCTCACAAATAGGACCGGAGCGCCCTTAGGTGAGACACTTGGTTGAATGAAACCCTTATCAGGGAGGTCCTTCAACTGTTCTTTTAACACTTTTAACTATGCTGGTGCCATTCTATATGGAGGAATAGATATAGGACGAGTATCTGGAAGAATATCTATACCAAAGTCTATTTCTCTCTCCCTCTAGGAAGATCATCAGGAAAAACTTCTGGAAACTATTTTACTATAGGAATTGACTAAATAAGAGGTATCTCAGCACTAGAGTCATTAACTCGGACTAAGTGATAGACGCACCCCTTGGAAATGAACTTTGTTGAACTGCTCTTCCACTCTGTAACTGGTTCACTGGGAAACAGGAAATTGACTACTTGAGTTCTACAATCTATTGATGCATAACAGGCATGAAGCCAGTCCATACCTAGAATGATATCAAAATCTATTATGTGTAACTGAACCAAATCAGCTATGGTACTCTTGTGATTGATGGAAGTTGTACAATCATGATAGACTCTCTTAGTTAGAATAGAATCACAAATAGGTGTAGAAACACTTAAGGGCTCGAGAATTTTCTCAAGAAGAACATCAAAATTGAAGACTTGGATCATACCAGTAACAACATATAGTGAATCTTAGTACTCTCGGTGAATAGTTATAGCAAATGGTTTCCTTCTCTGCCTGCCCCTGAAGTACCTCCTCTAGATGCAGCTCTATCTGGTGGAGTAACTGAAGAAGATTGGGCTCTATTGCCCCCATTACCATTACTCTACATGTTCTGAGGACACTGTGTCATAAAATAACTGTTCTAGCCACACTTGAAGCAACCAGTGGAGCCATCACGACACATCCCTGAGTTGCTCCTACCACACTTAGCACATGCAGAGTCTTAGTACACCCTTGTCCCTTACTACCTTGCGAATACGCAGGTCTAGCTCTAAAATTCTGGAAATTCTGACTATTATACTCACATTTTTTCTTGGTTCAGCTACACTACCAAATGATGGAGCAGATCTTTTCTACTTATGTTAGAAAGAAGACCGGTTTGCATTATTCTTTTGCTACCCGGATTCATTCCCTGATGTCTTAGCTCTCTTATTCTTAAACTCTTCTTTATCCCTCAGCTTGTCCTCCTCAACTTGTTGCACATGGATCATCAGCCTAGCTATGCCCATGTCACCTATTAGCATGACTGCCTTACTTTCCTTACTTGACAGACAAGGCAACCCAACAACGAATAAACTCATCCTGCTCCTCATGTTGGCAATCATCTATTTGCTTCTCATAGCTCACGGGGAAAGAAATGCCCCATGAAGGCACTCTCGACCATAGGCCAGCTCACAATCCGTTATGCGCAAGCACGAGTTAGAAAGAAATTGTATAGAGATAAACTCTATCGCACGAAATGAGTATGAAAGAAGTGAGATAGTTCCTAAATGTTGCAGGCTCCTGATTATAGATGTGGCACGCTTCATACCGATTACTAGGACTCTACAGACACGGCTTCATAGACTCCCTAGGACTCTTGAACTCTGTGCTCTGATAGCAAGTTTGTCATGACCCGAGACTACACCCCGGACGTGGCCGGCACTCGATAACCATTATTGGCCCCAAGCGAATCGTTGGCATGGCTTACTACTCAGTGGAAGACCTACTCATGATAAATACTTTTAAAAACTGTAAATTGAACTGCTCAATAAATAACTTAGAATGTAATAAATAACATTCACTGCCAAAGTGACACCTCATGTTTCAATTTATCTAAAAAGTGAAAGTAAAGACTCATGAACTAATATCAACTAACTCTGTCTATGAAGCCTCTAAACAACTGAGATGGACGTCGGGACAAGACCCACGACATCCTAATGAACTAAAATACTAAATGCAATAAAAAGGATCCCCCAGAAAGCTAGGAGGCTCACCAACTGACTCTGAGTGCTCAACTGGAACAACGAGGCACTGGATGTTGATCCTGGTTACCTGTGTCTGCATCATAAGACAATGCAGGCAAACTGGCATCGGTACATTGAATGTACGAGTATGCGAGGGGAAAACTAAACATAATATAAAGTTGAAAGAAATCTGAAAGGAACACTTACCTTGGCTTTACTCAACTCATGAATACTAAACTCAAATGCAGAGAAACAACAACAATAAATGTGCAGTTTATAGAAAGCATTTAAAACAGGAGGTAGCAATTCAATTTGTTAAAGAAATGCAATAACAACTCAATTACATAAAAGTAGTATAATATTGTGGGAGTTTCTCTAGCCGACAACCACCATTATGAGCCTAAGTGATGATACATCGTCCTTCCCACGTTGCCAAAACTGTCCTATACTTTGCCGTCATAAGAACGCCTTAACTAAGTGGATCCACAAGCCTATGCTAAAAATCACTAAGGAATTACCTAAAAAGTATGATCATTCCTACCCATGATGGCTACATAGTTTATGGACAGTTGAGTTATCTGAACTCGCGTCCCCATATCTTGCTCAATACTACTCTCAAAATATACTCAACTCACATGTTTGTAGAAACAAAACTCTTTCTTTGGTTTGAGATAATTACTCAAAACTTAGCTTAAAAGCTCTCTTGGAAATCAAAGTTTCCTCTTTACTGAAAAACTATCTCAAAGGCTCTTTTGGAAATCAAAGTTTCCTTTCTACTGAAAAACTAGATCAAAGGCTCTTTTGGAAATCAAAGCTTCCTTTCTCGTTTAAATGTGAAAACATTTAGTATTTGGGAATACATAGTCCCGATATACGGAGATGAATCAAATGTTTGGTCGAAATAATTTTTGAAACAGTGGAGTACGCGTTCTCTCCGCGACTCGGAGAGAAAATTTTCACACTGAAGGAACAGGTCCACATCGCGGAACCGGTACATGTTCCTTGTCCGACTTGTTCCTTCTTCGTTTTCTATCCCCAATTCGCCTAAATTCAAAAAAAAATCTCAAATTCTCTTTAGATTCATATACCCAGTGAATGTACATAATAACCTAACTCAAAACAACTCTATAATTTGACGCAATAATCTTAAGGACTCCTCAATTCAGCCCAATTCAAGAACAAAAGCAAATTCAAGAACACACATCAAGAACATTCAAACTTTCAACTTTTTAAGAAGATTTCACGCTGAATTAATCACGTTTGGCGCGTGGGTGAAGGAACCCAACGCTGTGTGAACTCACATACCTCGTAGGGATCACCCTTTGGCGAAATCCACAAGCGATTCTTGAAGAACTTGACGATTCCTTGATTTTCTTCTCTTTTCTCCTCTTCCTTTCTCTTCTCTCAAAACCCTAACTTGTTTCTCAAAAGTGTAAACTGAATCCAATCAGTTTAGACCCCAATTTAATTATAAAAAATCAAATTAATTAATTGGGTGGTGAAAAGACCATAATGCCCTTCAAAAATCCGGATTGGACTTTCCTTATCCAAACAACCCAACTTCAAATGGGCATATCTCACTCATACAAACTTGGAATTGCGCAAACTCGGCAGCGTTGGAAAGATAATTCCAAGATATTTCCTACGGTATCTAGAAACACACCTAGCTAGGAGTTATGGTCGTTTGAAGTTGACCAAAAACTCATTCTTAGCTTAACACTTGTCAAATTTCCAGATTTTTATTATTTCCAAAAATTACTCTTTCTAGTTCTTTCAATTAGCAAGATGTTATAGTTACTTCAATTCGTGATACATCTTAGTATCCTAACAAACTAAAATACCTCAAATTAAGGGTTGCTACATGATAGCTTGATCAAATTACATGCATAAGAAATACACATACATGTGACCACTTATCCTTAGAACTCCCCCGCCATCCAAAATCGCCTTCTTGGATTCTCCTTGTAACACCCTTTCTCGAATCTCAAACAAGATTTCATCACCAAGCTATCAACCACGAATCTACTCCAATAAGAACTACATCACCTCCATGTAAGTAAAAATTCTACCGGATTTTAAAATATCAAGTTTCACAATGGTATTAGCTAAGGACTGGACATCCATAGCCAAGGGACGCTCTCCCACAAGTAACAAAGGTAGACTACCCATGTTCACCGCCTTTTAACCTAACACATCTACTCTCACATTCTTCTTGTCCAAGCGATAAACAATAGTCGTTTCATAGTCCTTGAGTAACTCTAACCATCACCATTATCTCCAATTTTGGGTTTCTCATATTGAATATATACTAAAACACCTTACAATACACACCATAAAGATAATGTGTTCAAAATTTCAATGTGATATCACAACCGCCAAGTCCAAACTATAAGTAGAATAGTTCTTCACATGAACTTTCAACTACCTCGAAGCATATGCTATCACTTCTCTACCTACATCAATACCCAACCCATAACAATCCAAGAAGCATCACACTTAGCGATAAAATCCTCTCCCTACATGGATAAAGTATAATTAGAGTAGTAGTAAATAAAATTTTGACCTTTAGGAATCTCACCTCAGACACATCAAACCGCTTAAAAGCCACTTACTTCTAGGTCAATCTAGTCAATATGGATGCAATGAATAAGAGCAACATTGAAAATTACTAACAAGGCCCAAGAAACTCTGAATATCGATAATGAAAACATGTTTGTCTCAATGATGAACTGTCTTAATCTCCTTGGCATCCACCACAATACCTTTCTTTAACACTACATGATCCAAATATCTCACCAAACTAATCGAAACTCACAGTAAAAAAAAAACTTGCATAAAGCTTAATCTTCTTCAGATTTTAAAGAACAATCCTCAAATGATGCTTGTAATCCTCCCTACTATGGGAGTATACCAATATATCGTTGATAAGGATAATAATAAAGGAATCCAAGTATAATAGAAAGAACCCATAAAGATATACCTGATCTAATAAATCTCTAACTCAACAAGTCTTGTTACGGTTCTTTTAATTCCTTTGGAGCATTCCCATAAGAAATGATAGAAACAAGCCAAGTATCCAACTCTATGCCAATTCTAAATTCAATATCACGATTAGTTGAATCATTTCCAAGAACTCTTTTATCACTAGAACCGATTCTAAAAAAGAATTACCGACAATAGTATTACATATATAAGTCTTATAGGTGATGCACCACTTTATCTTTTTAGTAGTTGAGACTTCACAATTGAATATATCCATCTCGGATAAGTACAGAGAGTTTCATGCCACTTTATCTTAAGAATACTTGAAAAAATTTAGGTTATTACCTTGGCCTAATAGTCTGAAAATGCATGATATGGAGAGATATAATTCATATTTAAAAGAACTAAGTTTGTCTACGTGTCATGTACTACCAAGTCAATAACATAAGATCGATGTAATCGATCTACCACTAAGAACCATCTACAGGTGTTGGAATATGTATAGACATAAGTGAAGAGTTACAACACACGCTTCAATCCAAAATAAGGTACGTACTCGTAAAATGAAGTAGATCCACACTCAAAATGAAATTATAGTAAATCAAGAGCATATTGCGATACTTTAAACAACCTTTGGTTACCCCAATACAGTTAGTTATTTACTAATATAATGCTTACAATAACCACTCTATTGGTCTAAAACTATATATCAATTCATAACTAATATGCATACGTCTTTATATATGTCCTCATATAGTTTCATATAAGTATCCTTCCATAATCCTTTAACTAAAGAATCATTCTCCCTTATTTTTTTCAATTAATAGTACTGATTCTCAATGCAATATCTGAAAGGCTCCTCGCAATATGAATTTATCAATATTTATCATTAACTCTCTATTTAAATTTTCTTGCTAACTGATATTCAATTTAGTCTTTTATAATCTCTTGATGTACTAGACTTACCCACCTTGTGACTTCTATCAAATGAATATCAGTGTGGTGATCATGTCATTCAACTTAAACTGTTCAATTATCTTCAGGCAACCTCTACTCCAACGGATAACAAGTAAATCCATTAACAAATCTTATAACAAGTATTATGCTCTGAAACGTCATTAGAAGTGATCTCATTTTTTGTCTTTTTCCCTAACTCAACTTCTCCTCATAGACATATCATAATCATTATCCTCTTATTTGATCAATTGATATTCCTACTCTTATATTTCTCTTCAAGATATCAACATTATACCATTTCATTACTAAATTATTAACTTATGGTAAATACGGGTCATAAAACTGTCTTAAAAATTAAAATAAATTTCTAATATCCCTGTCTAAATCATGCCTCGAGCAAAAAAAAATTACTAATTCCAACCTCGTCATTCATTCTTTAAAATCGCAATGCTCTGTACCAAGTTATTTGCAAACCATGCAACATTCATACTATACGTCATAGTGTCTTCCTCTAGTACTGAGGTTGAATTAATTAAAAGTGTCTCCTCACCATTGGTGAGAGAATGAAACACATAAATTTTGACTTTAAATCAAATCACACACATGATAATGAATGAAAGAATGAAAGTTTACTAAAGTCCTACAGCCTCTCAAAGATAAGTAACGGACATCTCCGCACTGATCCGCAAGACTCTACTAGACTCAGCTCTTGTACTCAAGAGACCGATGAACCTAGGGCTCTGATACTAATTTGTCAAGACCAAAACATGAGTCGTGATGGCACCTATGTTCCCAACCGATAGGTAAGATAACCCAATAAGTTAACCAATTCAACTTAAAATATGGAAAAGTAAGTAGCAAGCAAATATCTTACATACTAAGTCTTTTAAATAAAATGTGGAAAACTGAAATACCATCCCAAGATTTAGTGCCATAAGTACAATAGCTTCTAAAAGTCAATACAAGTCTATAATTATATAACAAGTCTCAACATAAGAAATATCCTATCAGAATACCAAAACAACCTAATAAATAAATATGGATGAAGGTATGAGCCTCAAAATATCCAAGCAGCTCACCACAACACCAAGATATTCTAAACTCAGACTCAAGCTCCAAGAAATATGCTCGAATTTGAAATACAATCTGCACCACAAAAGAGTTCAACAAGTGTAGTATGAGTACGAAACCACGTATACCCTGTATATCTCATAGACCGACAACAAAGAAGTAGTGACATGAGTATATAAGAAAATAATCCTTTAATTTTTACAAGTCCACACTATACTTATCAACAAAATTTTCATCAATAGAGATAATAAAATTTCATGAAATGTCCAACCACCAATAACAGCCATAATCAACGAGAATGAGGGATGTAATTAAATGCAATGCAATGTGACACAGGAAATTATATGTCTCATATGTCAAGTACTCTCTCAACTGTATATACATGATACTCCTCAAAAATATATCGAGAGTTCATGACCCATGGGGGACTCGCGAGGTCCATATACAGACAGGGACGATATGCATGTGTCTGTGCAAACAATCTCAACAGACTATCATAAACCAAACAATCCCCAGCACGGACCATCTCTATGTGACCAACATATAATCATAACCAATCACTCGCACGGACGATCTCCATGTGCCCAAATTACAATCATAACTCGATCTTAACACGGACGATCTCCACGTGTTAGACCTTTACTCATACTCAATCTCATGTCAATGCCTATGCACAATATGATATCAATCAAAGGGGATGATGAAACATCTTAATAAGTCAAATGTCGCTATGACATATAATCACATCAATTATCATAAATATACGTGTTCAATAAAGAAACACAACCACACAAAAGAAATCAAGTCACTAAATACATCAACTAATTCCCTTATATTTTGGCATTCTCAAATTAAAATATGTCATATTATAATAATAAACTTTCCCTTTAATAACACATGTACTCATACCAATGCCCGTCACACCATTGGTACGAGACCCCATCTTTCGTCCTTACCCATAGTCTGTTCCATTTTTTAATCTTTAATTAGAAAATGTCCTTCAACGAAGTCTAGAAAAATCTTAACATACCTTAGAAGTCGATCACGTGTCACGAATTCCTCAAGATTTCGCTTTTCCCTTTCGTAAAGCTTCTGAACGTTTTCAACCTATTAAATGTACACATTTTGTAAGCAAGGAATTTCGTAGACATCCATGTTATTATATGTTTATCCTAGACTCAAAAAAATCCTTCATCATATCTCTAATCAAACTCCTAATCTTGATAAAATTTATATGTCAATAATCATATTTGCTAAATTTCAAGTCTAGGGTTAAGCCTCAATTTCTCAAAATATCATAAACTTCATATTATTCATATAATAAAATATACCTAATAATTAATTACCTATCTCTATATATCAAAATTTGAATTATAATGTGATAATAATAAGAGAAATAAGCTGATTTCAAACCATGTATGAACACCCAAAATTACATAATCCTCGAATTACCCATGCCCTATATCACTGTATATAAATTCTAATATCTAAGCATTATCACTTGTGACAATTGACAATTATTGAAAATCGTTGGCTATATTGGAAAAATTAAACCTTGGCAACACAATTAACTAACAGAAGCCACACTACCCACCAATCTCTTATGTAACCTTCATCAAATAAAAAATATATAATCCAATTCTTCGGGTGTACCCAAACAAAATATACAATAAATTTAATTTCCTAAGCAACCATTAGTGTAGCTAACAATGTGAGCTTTACCTAAAGGTCACGTTTTTTGTTCTCCTCGTGTAGACGTGAACAACAAGAGTTTCTCAGGTTTCTTTTCTAACTATTAAAAATAACAAAAAAAAGTTAGGAACTAAAAGAGTTAAATCAAACTTAACCTATTTTAAAATATATGGGCCACTAATTATCAACTATATTAATTATTGGGAAAATTGTATATAATAGCAAACTATTAATTCAAATTAAATGCTATAACTATAGTTTGATTTAATTCTACCCCATAGCAAACTATTGCTATTTCACCTCTCCAGGTGAATCTCGCTCGCCACTCTCGTTCTCTCCCTCGCCTTTCTCATTTTTTATACAAACGCAAGTGTATAAAGTGTGTTTGTGTATGTATAAAGCGAGAGAAAATTGTATATATATATATATTTTCGTTCCCCTCTCTCCGCTCTCCCAGATCTCGCTCGCCACTCTCCCAAATCTCGTTTTCTCACTCGCCTCTCTCACTTTATACAAAAACCGCAAATTGTATAAAATGCGTTTGTGTTTGTATAAAGCGAGAGAAAATTGTATATATACATATATTTTCGTTCCCCTCTCCCAGATCTCGCTCGCCACTCTCCCAGATCTCGCT
>JAJOOS010024004.1:0-10948 GCA_029582725.1 Solanum chiquidenum
AAAAATAAAACAACTCTTTCTTTTGATGAAATTCCCTCTGATTTAGGGCAGTAAATTAGTGTTTGAAAATCCTTTATTTTTTATCCCCCAAAATCCCCTCCTAGACGTGGAATGAGAGTATATATAGGAATAGAATGGAATTGATTATGGGGGAAAATGAGCAAATTTTGAATTAATTTGAAATTCAAAATTTGTACTAAGATCCTCAAATCCTTACTCAAAATTAGGGAAAAGGCTGATTCTTTCGTATGGGAGAGTACTGTTGGCGCGATTTCTGGGTTTGGTCAGCCGCAATTTGCTGCTGGATTTATAGGGAAGAAGACGTTGGCGTACATGGATGGGGTCGGTTTGGTATGTGTATGGTATTGTTGTTATATGTATTGTATTGTATTGTTGTGGGCTAGGGTTTATGGGTATGATTAGGCTTATTAGAAAGCTGAAAATGGAATTGAATTGGGTATTTATTTGATGGGCTGGGAATTAGTTGAGAATTGAGAAATGGGCTGATTCATTTAGTTGGCTGTTGTAAGGAGAAAAAATAAATTGGGTCAGTCTGCTAATGGGATTTGGGCCGGCCGAAAATGGGATTAAAAACTTAGCCAATTTGAGTTAGTTAGGATAGATTCGGCTAGTAATTAAATAAGACGAATTAATATAGATTAATTAATGAGCTTCTTAATCTTGACGAAATAAAACAATTAATTTACTTGTAAACAAATTTACTCAAAAATATAAACATAACTTAAACTAATCAAGCAAATACTTTATTAAAGCAAAAATCTTTTTGAGATAATTTTCGAATGTTCTTAAAATATATTAATTATATACATAATTATAAAACACATATATTATTTAAAAATTATAAAAATGATACAACTATTTAAAATAACTTGCAAACTATATTTAATTATTTTTTGAAAATTTATGAAACTAATTATTTTAAATCGTTTGAAATTGAAGAAGCTCGATGATTAATCTATAATGTGGAGGTCAAAAATTGGGTGTCAACAGTTGTCCCTCATTTGACTTGGATTGATGAAAGAAATTCGAGGCAAATGAAATTGACGAATCCAATTTTGACTGACCACATCTTCATCTTTTGAAAGGGTTTTGGTATGGACTTTAGGAATTATGACCGAACCCCGGTATCGAGTTTCCTACATATCTCAGGCTATATGAGAATTCAGGCCACTTGTAGTTTGATACGCTTGATTTGACGCACGATTATGAAAGAATTTGAAAGTTATCCCGCTATCGAATTATGAAGAGACCGAAATGCTCGAGAATAAGATTTGAGAGAGGGTGTTGGAATACAGCCGAGTTTTCAACATTGAGCCCGCCTACATATCCCTAGACCTTAGGAATTAGGCTGTTTGTAGTTTGACTCGATCGTTGAAAAGGAAATCTATTATGCAAGATAACCTTTGGTTCTGGAGGAGTGACAAGTAAGTCAAGTATGAAAAAGAGGCTTGCAACCTCTTAGCCATGAATGTGGGGCCCTTCACACCCATAATTAAGAACTTACACGGACATAATTTCCAAAGCTCTTGGTGCACTGTCACACAGATTGGAAAATTGCTTCCGGTGAGAGTGAGAAGTTTTCGGATGCGAAATTGAAACCGATAAACCCAAAGAAAAACCCACATGCCTTCTGATAGGGGTGTGGTTTGATTATGGTGGAAGTCACTCCTCAGCTCGCGTCCTAAGAGTTTGATACTCTTCTTCGGATTATGTCCCAGTTCGTTGCTAAGAAAAAGTTCCACGTTGTGCTGCATCCATTTTGATGTCGTCTGCACCTGTGGTTTGATTTGAGAATTCATCCTCTTGGATGCTCTATTGTAATTTAAATAGAGAAGTGTTATGTTTTACCATTTTCGGCACATGTTTTTGTCTATATGTTCTGACGTCAGCCTCCGTCAGTTTTGACGCAATAGATGATGAATCGATATGATGCGTCATCGTGATGACTTTCTCGATAATGGATTATTGTTGATGACGATACTTCTTTGACATTATGATGATAATGATGCAAAATTAAAAAGATAATGCTGCTACATTAATGATCCATTGGCAGGATGATGTTGATCCAATGGTAGGACGATGTCGTCGAAGCTTGATTGGTGCGATGGCGATGATCTATTAGCAGGATGATGTTGATCCATTCAGTAATGATATTATCACCTTTTATAATATAATATGGATGACCCTCTCAGTGATTTGAATATACAATGGCCCTCTTGGCAATGGAAGATGCAATGGCCCTCTCGACTTTTGTAGATGATGGCCCTCTCGGCATTTGAAGATTCTATGGCCATCTCGGCGGTTGTAGATGATGGCCCTCTCGGCATTTGAAGATGCAATGGCCCTCTTGGTGTTTTGAATGCAATGGCCCTCTCGACATTTGAAGATGATGGCCCTCTCGGCGTTTGAAGATGCAATGGCCCTCTTGGCGGTTTAAATGCAATTTCTCTCTCGACATTTGAAGATGATGGCCTTCTCGGCATTTAAAGATGCAATGGCCCTCTCGACATTTGAAGATGATGGCTCTCTCGGCGTTTTGAAGATGTAATGGCCCTCTCGGCATTTTGATTATACAACAGCCCTCTCAACATTTGAAGATGATGGCTCTCTCGGCGTTTTGAAGATGTAATGGCCCTCTCGGCATTTTGAATATACAACAGCCCTCTTGGCATTGGAAGATTCAATGGCCCTCTTGGCGTTTGAATATGTAATGGCCCTCTTGGCATTGTAGATGATGGCCCTCTCGGCGTTTGAAGATGCAATGTCCCTCTTGGCGACTTGAATGCAATTACCCTCTCGACATTTGAAGATGATGGCCCTCTCAGTGGTTTGAATATGCAATGACCCTCTCGGCGGTTGTAGATGATGGCCCTCTCGACGTTTGAACCCTATTGACGTTTGAAGATGCAATGGCCCTCTCGGCGTTTGAAGATGATGTCCCTCTCGGCTTTTGAAGATGCAGTGGCCCTCTTGGCAGTTTGAATATGATGACCCTCTTAGCGGTTTGAATATGCAATGGCCCTCTCGGCGATTGAAGATGTTGTTCATCTGGTTGGTAGTATTATATCATTTGATAATACTGTAGAAATGTCCCTTGGGGTGGTAAAAATGATATCCCTTCGGGTGGTTTACATTACCAAGTCTGATATCGACAGGATTTGTGAATATTTTCAAACATTCCTGATGCTGAAAAATGTAATTTGATGTCATTGAAGATGCTTGTACATGTTGAGAGTGATGCTTTCACTTGTTCCTATTTTGAACATTTTGTGTTCATTGCGACTCATGCTTTGTTGGAGATTTGAACTAGGTGTTGTTGTTCGTATTCTGAACTGTTTCTTTTTCTTCTAAAAACTTCAATGACTTTCCTGCATCCAAAGAAAAGTTGTCAATTTCGGGGCGTTGCTCACCTTTTTTACTTCTCCATATTCGTTGAATGGAGGACTATGATGATCTTGAGTCAATCTCACGGACCTGTATCCATAGAAAAATTGTTAGTTTTTAAAACAAACTGATCTGTGTTGACTTCTTCAATCTCTTGCTCCTTGTCTTGCTATTTTCAGTTGATCACTCTGATCTCTTGCTTGTCGATAGACATAAGATGAAATTATACAAAACATTTGACATATTCAAATATCTTTAAGGAAAAGGAAATTTTTGAGAATCAATTTGAAAAAATTCACTGTCAAATGTCATGCATAGCTTAAATGAACGTCCTTGGTTCAAACTTTTGACGTGTCTGATAGCGTGTTCTAGAGAATTCAAAAGATCCTTGAAGCTTGAGAAATTTCTAACATGATCCTCCAAAATCTACTATGATTCGAAAGTTTTGCAGTTGACTCTGAAAACCAACGGTGTCGAAGATTGCTGAAGTTGACTAGGAACTTTAACAATGCCAGAGATCATTTGAAGTTAGCTTTAAACTTCTAATCATGCTCGAACTGTTCAAAATTAAGTACAAACTTCTAGTGATGCTTGAAGTAATTTTTGAGGCCATCCTCAAAATTTTTGTCCCAATTAGATGTCTTGGAATATCTTAAGTTGTCGATAGATGTCTAATGGAATTTTTGAGATCTACTCAAAAATTCTATCTCAGTTGCAATTCTCAATGTGACTTTAGTATTTACTTGTTAGAGATCTTCTTCTTGAGAATTTTTTAGTCCCTCTCAAAATATTTGTCCCGATTAGATGTCTTAGCGTATCTCAAACTTTTGATATTTGACTTGTAGAATTTTTGAGACCCCCTCAAAAATTATGTCCCAGTTGCAGCTCACAGTGTATCTTAAGTTTTGACTTGTTGGAGAGATCCTCTTCTTGAGAATTTTTGAGTCTCTCTCAAAATTTTTGTCCCAGTTTCTATTGTAAAGGAAAATAGAAATCTTACAGGAGATATGACCGAACCCTTGTGGTGCCTACGTATCCTGTTGAGGCAGGAATCAGGTCAAACGTAGTTCCTTTATCGAGGATTAACAAAAATAGGAAATTTTTATGAGGAACCGACCGAGGCCGACATAGGCCGCCTACGTATCTCATTCTTGAGAATTCAGGTCGAACGTAGTTCGTTACAAAAGATAATTTCCTAATTCTTAAAACATAAGATGTTTACAAGCAAATGATGTGAATACAGGGAAATAAATAAAAGTAACTCTAAATCTTCAACTCTTATAGCTCTTGATAGCATTTGAGTCGATTGGCCAATTTAGATGGATGTCTATGCTCAACCCTGACATGTCATCAGACCAATGTATCGATGTATTTTCTACACAAACTGATAAATTCTCTTTTCCAAGCTTCTATTAGATGGACCCTAATTCTGACTTCTTTGACACAGTCATCCTTTTCCAGATTTACAGTTTCCGTATCATCCAGATTTGACTTATTCGGATTCTCGAACTATTTCAAATCTTTGACAAGGTGTTCAAATATCATGATCTCCTCGTCATGCTCTTCAAACTCATCTTCATCTCCCTCATTTTGTTCATTCAGCTTGTGACATAACATGATATTGACAGGTTTAAAAAATTATTTTTACAGAAAATAAAAAACAAAGACCATTAGATAGAAAAATTAAAGCAAGCAAAATAAATTTTCTTAATAGAAGAGGTTTCATTGAAAATAAGGAAATACGAACTTTGGCTATAACCATAAGCCATTTTACCTTTTCAAAACATTACGAGGGAAATTAAAACATAATTAGATAAAATGACATAAAAGATGGGTCCTGAGCCTTATTCAGACTACCACCAATTTTAGGAATGGCATAAAATTCATCTTTGTCTATCAAGATGAGCGAGGCATCAAGAGCGGAGTGGAAGTCCAATTAAGAACTTGCTCCATTGGCTCGACAGCTCGTATGCTTGATGTCTCGATCTCCAGCACAATGTCACCTCCTTCAAGAAGATCCCTAGTTCCTTCTCTGAGACTGTCATCATTGGTATTTTCTTCTACCAGAAAAGATTGATACAAATGAGGCAAAGGCTTTGGTGATGCATGCTTAACCTCATTCTTGTTTTTACCCTCTCTTGACACAGAAGCAAAAGCTTGATGGGGTGTCATGCTCGTAAAATTGAGTTTCTCACTTATGCTCGGAGAAGCTACAATTTTTTTGACCTCGACCATATTAATGGTAAACTCTCCACGATTTGACAGTGAATCAGTATTGGCATTGGGTATGATAGTTTGAAGAGTTACAACCTTTTGATCAATTATGTCATGAATTTTATGCTTCAAGTTGATGCAATCTTCAGTGGTATGTACGACACCTCCTAAATGGTAAGCACAGTGAAGATCGGCACTGTAATGTCTGGAATATACATTGACATTTTTGGATCAATTGTTTGTATCAGACCGACTGCTTTCAGTCTCTCAAAAAGATGAGTCCAATTTTCAACCAAAGGAGTAAGGACTTGAGGTGGTTTCTTCTCAAGTTTTGGACGAGAAAGATTGTAATTATTTCGTGGAGGTGGAGGTGCTTGATGATAAAGTGGCGGATTTTGGAGAGTAGGCACTGGTGTTTGAAATTTTGGGTATTGGGGAGTTTGGTAGATATAAGAAGTATTTGTGTAATTTGGCAAAGTGACTTGGTAATTTGGTTGAACATTTGGGTAATATGGCAGTGGAGCTTGGTAATTTGGAAAATTTTGTTGTGGATCTTGGTAATTTGATTGGACATAACAGATGGGGTAAGGATTTTGTGGAGCTAAGGGGTAGGTTTTGGATGGTAAAGGCTTTCGAACATTGTGACCGGCATGCCTCTTTGATTTTTGGCTCGATTCAAATGAGATAGAAGAAACATCCTCCCTTTTCCTCCTCAATGGTCTTGAGGATCCATCTTGGGAAGCCATTCGTATCATTTTTCCGGTCTTGAGACCGTCTTTAATAGATTCACCAATTTTGACTATCTCACTAAACTTCGTTCCTAAAATAAGCAACATCCTATTGTAGTACTCCGACTCTTGAATATGCACGAAGACTTCAATAATCTCTTTCTCAGTCATGGGAGGCCTAACCCTTGCAGCCTCTCTTCTCCAACAGTAGGCATATTCTCGATAGTTTTCACAAGACTTCTGTTTGATTCTCTCCAAAGAGTATCGATCAGGAATGAAGTCTACGTTGTAACCAAATCTTTCGATGAAGTCTTTAGTGAAAGTGTTCCAACTTGGCCACTGCTTGATTTCTTGAGAAATATACCATTCAAAAGCTTCTCCTTTCAGGCTTCGACTAAAGAGATGCATCAACAAAACCTCATCTTTTCCAATTCCCACAAATTGGTTGCAATAAGCCCTCAAATGAGCAAAAGGATTTTCAACTCCACTAAAAATGTCAAATTTTGACACTGTAAAACCTTTCTGGAGTTCCAGATGTGGATGAATGCACAAATCTTGATAATTCAACCCTACAATGTCTAGGGTGTATTGAAAGTCATTCATTGCATTCAAAACTTCCTCGCTGATGTTTTGATCATCATTTCCTTTTATGACCTTCTACTCCTTGTCCTTCTTCTCATAATGATCTAGTTCAGAGTGTGTAGTAAATAGAGGGTATGATTCTGACGATATTGGAATATGACAAGCAATATTTAGAGGTATGGGTTAAGTAGCAGGTGGGTTTTGAACAATTTGAGTAGGAATTTGCTGGATGGAGAAAAAATTGGATTTTGAGGAGTAGGTGATTTTTGGTGTGAGGGCTAGCATGATGTGGGTTAGGGGTGGTTAGGTCAATGATGAAGGGTTTTGGAATTGTAGTGGCAGATGAATTATTTGGAAAATGTTCGGGTGTTGGATTTGAAATAGGAAAATGGAGTGTAGGTCTTTCATTATCTATAGTAGGAGTGTTGGCAATGATAGCTAGATTCATCAAATCTCGGGTCTTATTCATTTCAGGCCTCATTTAAGAGATTTGTTGAAACAATTGTGCGATCAACTTTTTCTGATCAACAATGATAGGGTCATTTATAGTGATTTTGGTCTAATCAGTGATCTCAATATTTTCAACCACTTTTTCTTTCCCTTTGACGAGCTTTTGTCAGAGAAGGAATCTTTGGGATCTTTAGACCTCGTGAAGTATGGATGTTCTGCCATTTCTCAACACAGATCAGTTTTGAGTACCTGAAAAGGAAAAATAACTCAAAAGACAAATGTGTTAGTTTGTGTAGATGATAAATAATACAAAATATCACACACATGACTGTAAACACATAAAAATTGTTTTACTTGAAGGTAAACTAGCCCACAGAAATAGGAAAATGACTAAATAATTAGGAATTTGTCTATTTGATTTTGAGATTAGTGGATCAGAAATGTCGACTTGAGTCGAGACAAAGTCGATTGTATATTTCATACTTCTGATTTTCGATTGAAATGAATTTCCAATCTCATTGCAAGAGTTGGAAAAGATGGGATTTCTCAAAAATGGGGACCGAGCCTTAAAGGCTGCCTACGTATCTCTTAGAGGAGAATTCAGGTCCTACGTAGTTTGACCAACTTGAATCTCTTTCGATTTGAGACGATGGATCTTTTCTAATATGGGAGAGTAAGATTTGAAAAATGCAGTTCGAATTTTGTTGGGAAACTAAAGACTCGAAGAGTATTTGGACGTACTTTTGATAGTGACTTGATATTTGTGCTTATGGGTTTCTAGAAAATTTCAAAAGGAGTAGGCTAGAGCATCTCCAAATAAAGCAACATAATCACACAAGCAGTTATAACACTTAAACAATTAATGCGCGTTCTAAACATATATGTGACTCTTTTGTGCAAAGGGTAGGCCTAGCTATTCGAAGGATGTATAATGTCGTTTGAAACATTGCATTGCCTCGAAACCAAAATTTATACAAATTTTACGAATAAAACTGAAAGGGGATACATAATAGGGAAAAGGGATACAAATGATCAATCCCACGCAGGGGTACAATCCTAAACTATGTTTCCACAAACGGTTCTCCATTCTTGAGCTTCTTGCCATCTCTGAATGCCAACGTCTTCAGATGCAATGGTAATTTAATCCTTCTTCAACTCAAAAAAACTATTAAACTCTCAACCCCAAGAGACAATGTTTTGTCAAATGATGTATACATCCTTCAAATTTAAACACATAAGCATGATTGTCTTTTTATTGACCAATGGGTCAAATCGACACAAGGTGGGCTTTTGATGGGCCCAACACGCCTTGGGTGTTGGGTCAACTTAGTTCAATATGCGCTAAATTAGGGATTTGGTTTTTCTCTACGCTAGTTGACTAAGAGTGGCTTTTGAAAGATCGGGCACCCAAGTGGACAACTTAGGCTGAAACTCACGACAACCATTGGACACATGACGTACCAATAAATTGCCGATCCTTCCAGAAAAGGGTTGAGTATAAAAAGTCTTGCTGCAATTATGCAGAAACCATCCTTAATATACTATACATACAACAGGAAATGATATGATTGCAATGACAATTATATCAAATTAAACACATTAAGCGCAGATAAACAATTCAACAATTAATAACATTTAGTCAAATAAGTCAAATCTTACGGTTAGAACTTAATTAAGTTCCCAACGGAGTCACCATTTCTGTTATGCTGTAATTTTCCTATCTTTAGAAAAATTACTTTTTGAAATGTTCTAGGTATAAAATAATTTGAGAAACATACTTAGAAAAGAGTCGCCACTTAATTTTTTAAAGAAATTAAGAAGACTTATAATTTTCAAAGATTTAAACGGAATTTATTTTTATTTGAAATACCAAAGAGGGTTCGGGGTTCAATTTGCACTTCGAGAAGGGTTTAAGCATTCAAAGTGCCCGCTAACATGCGGTTGACTTGCGACTTGACTAAAATATATTTTTTGACTAATTCTTTGGGAAAATGATTTAACGTAAAAAATAATAATTTACAATATTCGATTAACTTTGAGAAAATAATTAAATAAAAGACACATTTTTTTATTTTTTGAAAGGGACCTAAAATGAAACATTTGAATTAAAAACAAGTAATTGGAATTTTAACAAAACTAGATTAATTGGTTTTTATTTGTATCATTTTTTGGTTAATCAAAATATGAAAACTAATAAAAAAAGTTTTGACTAAAGATTATAAATGAAAATACAAGAGTTGATATAATGAGACTCGTTAAAAACAAAACAACACAGAGAAATAGTTCGTCTTTTAGGGATTTAATTAAGTTAACTAGCAATTTTAATGTTAGAGTTAATGATATAAAAAAACAAACAATAAATAAAGACAATTAAATAATTAAAGAGTAAGGGAGAAATTGAATTTGGGCCTCCTTTTGGGCCAATTTCGCTGCAGGTTTTTTGGATTTTAACCCAATCCCATTTTTGTATACACCGACTGTATATAAGTGTATATGAGCGCATGTATCATCTCTTTTCATGTATCTCTTTCTTCTGAAGACCTGTAGTTTGACTCATCTCTGTAATTTTCATATTTTTTGACCTGCATATCAGTTTTTGGACTTGTATATCATGTATACGATTGTCATATACCGATTTATAAAGTTGGTATAGTAGTATATACAACTCGTTTTTCAGCTTCCGAGACTTTGTGTTTGCTGCCCTTGCCCTGTATATCAACTTCCAAAATCCAAACAAGGATGAAAACCGATTCGAGTAGGATGTTGGGCTGTCTGGCCCAACGTAATGCAAGGAGGAGAGTCCAGGACTGGACTCAAGTATCATGCATACAAAGGAAGGAGTAATGAATTAATTGCAGCTCAAAATTGCATAAAAAGGGTATTTAATTTTTTAGAGGACAAAGTATGAATCATAAACACATGAATGAAGAAAATCAATCCAAAAGCAACATGAAGAAAACTGTGTTGAATAACGCCTATGTCCACTCAACTTTAACCAAATAGTAGCTAAAATCTATCCATTTTTTATTTATTTATCTATATATATATATTATATATTTTTAAAAAAAGAGCGATAATCTACTGGAGCATCATATCAACAAGAGTATTCATGATTCCATTTTTTAAAGAAAAACATTCATCAAATAAAACTACACATGGTTTTAAATCTTGACTTAAGCACCAACATTTGAACAAGAATCTAACCAATAATGCTAATTTAGAAATGAACATTGATCTTAGTGACTTATCAACAAGGAATGGAACATGCATAATATTATCTATAAATTATTACCGGATACGCGAAAGCTGAATAATTTTTACTACTATATAAACTATGGCAACTATGAGCAACAAACATATTATAATAAGCATCTATAACCAGAACCTTTCTTACACCATAATAGACAGGAAAATCTAAACTAGACATGAAACAATAGATATATGAAGTGTTGATATTGAGCTAGGCGTCACAAAATCTATACATAGTGAGTCATAGGGACCAAACAAAGGAGACTTTGACCAAGAAGAAACGAACGGAATAATTAAGATTTCAAGGAAACAAAGACCCA